>CM034148.1:123045787-123113957 GCA_019776745.2 Taxus chinensis | reverse complement strand
TTGAGGGCAAACCCATAACCCGAGCCAGCAGGATTATAAAATCTGACAATTCTTCATTAAAATCCGCCCGGAAGAGGGTTTTGGTCAGACGAGAAGCTCCTTTCCTAGGGTTCTTCAACCAAGACCTCGCCACTCGAGCTTTATATTTATCACTGTCTTGGTCGAACATGGCCTGTGCTTGATCACGAGAGACGACTATGGCATTGTCCATCTCCGGAATCCTTAGAGCAGCTCCAATGGCGGCAGCGTCCAGCTTGGCAATGAGCTCCCCGTGTACATTTGTCAATTCGCTCGAGTCGGGGTCGAAGTGAGCTCCGCATGAAAGTACCGTATCAGCACACTGCACTGAGATAGGGAAACCTCCGGTGAAAGCCAAACCGCTATCATTAATCATCTGTGCCATCGGCGTAGGGTTTGCATCTGTCATTCTTGACCAAAAATCGCCGAAGTCGAGATGACGAGCTTCACTGTCTCCGATATTGCTAACGACAGACTCAAGTGGAGAAATTTGCTCCTGTCCCTGAAACTTGATCTTCATATTGATAGATTCGGAGCTGCGACCCAGACTCTGGAAGGAATTTGCAAAGGGAACTAGACTGCAAGGGTTCGAGCAAATGATAGCAAGAAAGCAATGTGAAAAATGCGAAGGTGGTATGCTTGGTTATATAGCCGTTTGAGGAGCGGAATGAATTTAATGCGCATTGAATACACCACCACCAATTTGAAAGAGCGTCATATTTGGAATGAGCGGGAAAAGCTAAGTGTGAATGACACTTGGTACGCTTGGAACAGGTGAGACGCGAATGCGCGAAACACGCGGCTCGGGCAAAATGGAGAGAGAATGCACAAAAGCTTTTGGAACAATTGGGACGAAAAATGCGCGAGGTACGCGGTTAAGGCATTTCGGCCGAAATTGGAACAGCAGGCTCATTTGGACTTGGGACTTTTGGAACAGAAAATTCCGGAGTACGCGACTAGGAAGCTTCGGCTGAAAAAGAGGAAGCTCGCTACTTTTGACTTTGGGATATTTGGGACAAAAAGGTGCGAAGTACGCGGTTCGGGAGTTTCGGTCGAAAATGGGAAAGCTCGCACAAAAGTTTTGGGACACTTGGGACAAAAAGTTCCGACCGGGCCCGAGAATGGGACAGTTTCGGGGATTTCGGCCGATCGGTAGGGAACAACTTGCACTTTCGTACTTGGGACAGGTGGGACAGAAAAGTTCCGACAGACCCGAAATACTTACAAGATGACCCAAAACTTAGATTCTTTCGACTTCACGACCTGGGTATCTCAGAAAAAAAGCACTTAGACTCAAAATTTTCAAAATTTGTTCTTGTTAGAGAGGGGAATTTTGAGTAGACAACACGCATCAACAACATCTATGATAAAATATACAATAAAAAACCACAATCTTCTATATACGAAAAAAATATCATCTCGGAAAATATGATATCATTCACAATTTCTAGCAACATTTCTCTTCTACATTTGATCCATGTCAAAATGATCACAACATTAGTTCAATTATCAAATCGTACTAATTGTGATGGAATATATATATATATATAACTATATCAACAATATATTAACATCAATATAAAATGTCTGTAATAATCTGCATGCATCATATATGAATTGAAATCAACAACAGTGCATGATCTCTAATATCTAACATCATGCCAAATCAAAAGCTACAATAATATCCATAAGTATAGTCGACAGTATCATAATCAATAACAAAAGCTGTCGAAGAGAAGTGGGCTCTATATCCTGCTCCCCTTAGACTCAAATTCCTCTTGAAAGTCACTGGAATAGGTGTAGAAACTAAACTCGTAGCAATGTAACATCCTCTAATCTCATCATACCTATCCCAATGTACTCAAACCTGATCAATCTCTATGCCTCAAAGGCCCAGGGTCATGCGCTCTAAAATGCGGAGGGGCTCCACCATCATTTGTCCCTAATCCTACACCTACAATGAGGTCTAATCCAACATATGAGAAGGATCTGCAATATATCTCCTAAGTACTTAAACATGAAACACATCATGGATGCAATAAAATCTAGGTGGCATCGCTAGAAAATAAGACAAAGGGTTGATATGCTCCAACATCTCAAAGGTACTCACAAATATAGGAGCTAGTTTAAAGACTTTTCCGTAACGAATAGGGATCTTATGTGGCCTGACACGAAGGAACACCTTCATGCCCACATCAAAACTATGATTTGTCCTATTTTGATCTACATACTTCTTCTATCAGTCCAGTGCCTCCTGCAATATTTTCCTTATCATTACCACCTGCTACTACATGTCCAACAATAAATCCATCCCAAGAGAAACCCTATCCTCTAACCTATCCCAACTAAGAGGTTTCCTGCATTCTCTGCAATATATTTCCTAAAAAGGATCCATTCCTATCAAACTTTGACAACTATTATTGTAGGAAAACTCCACCAATTACAAATAATCCTCCCATCTTGACTGATGATCCATTATGTACATCCTAATCGTGTCCTCAAAAATCTGATTTACCCACTCATTCTATCCATCTGTCTCAGGGTAATATGTTGTACTGAAATTGATATTCATCCTGAGAGTGTGCTACATGGTATTCTAGAAGTGGGAAGTATATAGAGGATCACGGTCACAAATGATATTCTATGGAATCCCATGCACTCTGAAAATATCATCTAGATATACCCATGCCACTGCACTAGCTCTGTAGGTAGTCTTCACCAGAGAAAAATGATCCACTTTCTTCAATTTATCTACCGTGACCTTGATGGCGTCGTGGTGATATCTCAACGTCAGTAACCCAAAAATGAAGTCTATGGAAATGGTGTCCCACTTCCACTCTGGTAGGCACGAGGAAAGAGCAGACCAGCGGGATGCTGATGCTCGGCCTTCACCTTTTGAAACTCTAAACAACATGAAAAAAATTAAGCAGAGTATCTCCGAAGTCCTCTCCATTGATACAACTATCTCAAGGTGTCATGCATCTTCTTCACCCAAAGATGGGCTGAATAAGGTGCACGATGAGCCTCCATTAAAATGTCTTGCCTCAAGCCTCCATTACTAGGAACATAAATCTGACCTCTATTTCTAAGAAGGTCATCTGTCTCCAATGAAAATCCATCAAAATTCACCTCAAGGGGTCTCTGAGACTCAATCTCTGCATTAGCTGTAATGTAGAAGCTGTTGTGAGGAAGCTACTATAATATCCTATTCTGCAAATATTTTCCCATTCAAGTCACCATTATCACATGCCTCTGTCTACTAAGAGTTTCCACAACCACATTATCCTTCCCATTCACATGTTCTATATCCATATCGTACTCACAAAGAAACTCCATCCAATGACGCTGATGAGCGTTGAGATTAGGCTACGTGAAGAGGTGGCGAAGACTTAATTTATCTGTATCGAGTGTTAATATTTGGCCAAGAAGGAAGTTTCTCCACCAAACTAAGGCATGAACTATTGCTGCAAGCTCAAGATCATGAGTTGGATAATTGAGCTCATAATATTTGAGTTTTCAATACTCAAAGAAACTACTCTCCCCTCCTACATCAACTCACCTCCAAGTCCTTCCAAAGAAGCATTTGTGCATACAAAGAAATCACCTTGAGGATCTGGTACTGTAAGAATAGGTGTTTTCATGAGACATTCCTTCAGTGCCTTGAAATCTTGTTCACATCTTTCTAACCATACAAACTTCTTCCCTTTCCACTGAAGAGAATTTATGGGGTGCGCAACCCAAAAGAATTCTTGAAAAAATATCTTATAATATCCCGCTAAACCCATGAAGCTACACACCTCTGTCATACTATTAGGTGTTTTCTAATCCATAATATCCCGAATCTTGGAAGGATCAACTGTGATACCTTCCCCAGAAATGATGTGGCCCAAATAATGCACCTTTGTTTGAAAGAACACATACTTCTCCAGGTTCCCGTAAAGATGCTGCTCACAAAGACACTAAAGAACCTGGAAAATGTGCTCCTCATGCTCCTCACCCATACATGAGTATATTAGAATTTTCGTCAAGGAAAATGAGCACAAATCAATCCAAGAATTTCCTAAAAACCCCATTCATCAAGCTCATGAACACTATGGGGGAATTCGTCAGACCAAAAGGCACTACTGTGAAATCGCAGTGACCATATCTCGTACGGAAAAAGGTCTTATGAATATCTGCCTCTGTGATCCTCAGCTGATGATAACCTGACTTAAGATCTATCTTTGAGAAAATTGTGGTGCCCTTAATCTGATCAAATAAATCATCAATGCACGGAAGGGGGTAACTATTCTTTATCATTACTTTGTTTAGCTAACGGTTATCAATACACAACCATAGAGAGCCATCCTTCTTCTTTATAAAACTCATCACTGCACCCCAAGGGGATACACTAGGATGGATTGGGCCTTTCTCTAGAAGGCCCTCAAGCTGCAACTTGAGATCACAGAGCTCAAGAGTAGTCAACCGATAAGGTGCTCGAGAGATAGGCTCTACTCCTGGAATCAAATCTATGTGAAAATATATATCACATGGGTTTGGTAACCCTAGTAGCTCCCCTAGAAAAACATTAGAAAAATCTCTCAAGATGGGATGGTCATCTAGAGATGGCCGACTAGTCTCATCCTCAGATCTATCACTAATTGTAATAGCATACATCTGACAACCTCATCACACACATCGCTTAACCTGCATAGCGGAGATGGTATGAATGGAAATGGGTCTCCTAACCCCTGCTATCACTGACTCAACACCTAGATCATTTGTATAGGATATAGTTTTATGGTAGCAATCAACTTTGTCTTTGTGTGCAGACAATCAATCCATTCCCAAGATGAATCCATACAAACCTAATGGAAGGATACGAAGATCTGAGGTAGTGGTGAAGTGTCCCAGATCCACTAAACACTCCTTAACTGAGGAGGCTACAGAGATTTTGGCTCCAGAAGCCATCTCAATGTCCCAACTAAGACCCTTCCTAACTGCCACTAGACTACAACGCTTTACTAACAATCATGCAATACAAAATCTGATGAACCAGAATCAGACAAAATGGGGGTAAGAATACCACCAATGCTACCTGTTTTCTCTATGAAGGTACTCTGGTGCTCATCTAAGCAGTTCTTGACCGCTACATAGATCCCACAGCTGTGGCCCATGTCACCAACAATAGGCTCAAAAATTTATGTTTTACCCTTGTTACCAAGGTTCTGGAGGCACTCTCTCCAATGATGTCCAACAATGCCACAATCATAATAGCTTCCCAGTCCTCTCTAATGAGATGAATCTCTAACCGGTACTCTAGAGGTCTACGGTGTTGATCTGGATATGGACTACTGAGGTCTCTGCTGACGAGATCCTACTGAATAAACTCTCGATGCACCACGTGTCCTAATGGGACCCCTAGGAGGAGTCCCCATATTCCTTCCTCTTTGTGTGTCGAACCTCTGAGTAGGCCTGAATGGTGGATGAGTCTACTGTTTTTACTGGGGTGGCTTTTGTGGTGGTCTGAAAGAAGACTGTAATGAACCCTATCCACTGTGAGGAGGAGGAAGTGACCTTCTTGATTTATTATCCTACATCTGCTGGATGTGGCTTTGAAATTTCTCTTGTGCCTGCTGTGTCTTTCCTCATGTCTCCTCTGCAATATAGGCCTTCTCCATAGCCTCTGCTAACATTTGTGGGTAGTGAATGTGCACCTCACCACCCAAATATAAAATTAGGCCCCTGATGAACCTGTGAATCTATACGTACTCATCCTACATATAGTTGACATACTAGAGTAGATCAAGAAACTAACTCTCATACTTAGCTACAGTCATCAATGCTTGACGGAGGTTGTGGAACTCGTCTATCTGCCACTGTATAAACCTATGGGATAAGTACCTTCTCCTGAACCACTCCTCAAATATCTCATGGGTTACCGTCTCTGAATCAATGTGGAGCTTCTACTCCTCAGTCGTTCACCAGAAACCTGCACCATCCCTCAGAAGATGGATTGCAACATAGTCCTTTATGTCTCTAGTAAAAGGGTAGAGCTTAAAGCACCTACTCAAGCTCACCATCCAGGCCTCTTCCTAAAATCCACTTGTATCTCAAGAATAGTGAGATAGTCATAGCTTCAGGATCTCCCTGATATGGTCTGTAGTTGTCGTCTAGTAACCCCTAGGCCTCTTTGCATGCTCATCTCTGATTCTAGGGCTCTGAGACCTATCCTTGTGTCATGAAATCCTGTCTCCATGTCCCCTCTTCAGTGACTTTACTTTGTATGACTACACGTGGGAGTTCTCTTTCCTATGCTCCTCACGGTGTCCAGGAGATGTATGAGCCATAATGGATGGCTCCCTATAATGTCTAGCTGATCTTCCTCCTAAGGACCCTCTGCATATGGTGGCATTAACATCCTAAAGTGTCTATAAAATCTGGGGTAGAATGGTTGCTACAGCTTACACTGCAGGTGGTATATCTAGGTCTATGTGAAAGGAATCCTCGTCTGATCCGAGCCTCCTGCACAGACCAAGGAGAGAGTTAGTTCATCATTCTAGATTTTATTCCAGTTTTCTATGTTTACTAAAATATACAATTTTTCAAACAAGTTATTTTCTAGGTTTAGTATTGTGCCAATGGATGGCTCCCTATCATGTCTGGCTGATCATCCTCCTAAGGACCCTCTACGTATGGCGGCCTTGACATCCTAAAGTGTCTATAAAATCTGGGGTAGAATGGTTTCTATAGCTTACGCTGTAGGTGGTATATCCAGGTCTATGTGAAAGGACCCCTCGTCTGATCCGAGCCTCCTACATAGACCAAGGTGAGAGTTAGTTCATCATTCTAGATTTTACTCCAGTTTTCTATGTTTACTAAAATATATAATTTTTCAAACAAGTTGTTTTCTAGGTTTAGTATTGTGCTAGGTTTAATGGTGTCTCACATTTTCCTGTGTGCCCAAGTATCCAATATTTGAACCCACAGCTCTGATACTAAGTGTAACACCTGCTAAAAATGCCCGCATCAGACCCAAGAACAACCTAGGTTTAGTTAGGAAAAATTATGGAATATTTTCTTTTTGGAAAGCATGCCCACAAAAGGTTTCGAAAACCACGATTGCTTCATTAAAATTTCTAGGCCATTATATTTAATGGATAACATTTTTTCCGTTATAGTTAATATTAAACCCTCATTAAAATTATAATGATTATACTTAGTCCAAGCATGGTTAAATTCTCTCTAAGTGTTAATTAATAAACAATGTAATTCCTACTATAGTTAAATATTCCATATTTTAAATTTATAGGGTTAAAGGGGCTAAAATATTTAAATACCCAAGGTATTTAATTCCATAAGGTTTAAACAATTAACAAGGTCCATTTTACATGGGGTTAGAATAAACATTCCCTTACCCCATAAAGTGACCCCTTAAAAAGTCAAGTTAGGTTTTTGAAAATAAAACATTTAAATAAAAATGGGTAATTTCCACTCACCCACTCTCCACCTACTTTTTGTAGGGATGAATCTCACCCCTTAGATGGATTCAATTTGGGCCCTTGATGTGGAAAAAGGGTAACTAACCCTAAATCATCCTTATGAAAACTTCTTTCGCTTTCATTTGGTTCATTATTTTCTCTTTTGTTTTGCAAGTTATTGGAGGAGGAAGGGAATCCATTAGAGGAAACCTAAATCTTTTGGAGAGGTCTACTTGTTCCCTTTATTTTCTCATTTTTCTTACACCCTCTCCTAGGGTTTCAATATATTTATATATTTTATTTAGCATATTTTTCCTTTATTTTCCCAAATGTCTTGTGGGTTTTGTCCCATTTTATTTATAAAGCTATATTTAGTATGAATTTTCATTTAGATAGGGTATATATAACCTATATGAATATACATTTATAACCATTTGTATTTACTTTATATAAGCACATTTTTTTTGAAAAACTACAATGGGTTCAAAAACCTGAAATTAAAATATATACAATATGTGTGTGTGTGTGTGTGGGTATCAATGTACATACAGGCCGTAAGAAATAAATTTGCGCATACCACATTATTCAAGGTATGCACAGGCTTTATGTTTGGTGCAGGCCACAAAATATAATGTGGGGTTTAAGTTTTGACTGGGCTGTGGGGATGGGTCAGAGACCCCAACCCCAACCCCACTTAATATTAAATGGTGTAGGGGTTGGGGTCGCCAACCCCTCCCCACTCAAAATCCTTTACTTTCCGCACTGGCCACAACCCAAAGGGACTCTTAAAACTTTAATACAAACTACTTTAAATTCCTATTTTTTATTCAATCTACAATTTCTTATTTTATATGTATATATATATATATATATATATATATATATATATATATATATATACCACTATCTTTTTTCTATTTTTTAATAATAATATTATAACATTAGCAATAAGTATAATAATAATATTATTATTATTGTCATAATAATAATGCTTAAGTAATTCGTAATATAAAAACTAGTAAAACTAATAGATGTTACTATACATTAGTTTTA
The DNA here is from genome assembly GCA_019776745.2 of Taxus chinensis. Taxonomy (NCBI): domain Eukaryota; kingdom Viridiplantae; phylum Streptophyta; class Pinopsida; order Cupressales; family Taxaceae; genus Taxus; species Taxus chinensis. Next base: position 123,105,426 of record CM034148.1, on the reverse strand, counting down.
ACCTTTTTTTTCAAGTAGTAATATTTGTATAGTCATTAGGGTCACTAATTTTTAGGGTCACTAATTTAAAATGTCTTTATAGAAATTGGGTAATGTATTTTTTTTATAAGAGGCATGAGAATAATAGTAACTCAAATTTTACTTATTGTAATATAAGATTATAATGGGGTTATGAGAAAAGTTGCAATATCTTAATATTTATTTTATATAATCCAAGAGGCTAAAGCCTAAGTTGTAAATGGGTAGTTTCTTCTCTCCACTAGATTTAGTAATTTAGCTATTTCATTGGCCAAATAAAAACAATTTAACATTTACGCTCTTCCATCCACTTGGATAAAATTTAACTTTCTTTCAACTAATATAAGGAAATAAAAAATGTAATTTTTCCCAACTTAATCAGTTTCATGGAATACAAGGAAGTAACCATCCCTTTTCTTTTCAAACTAATAATTTCAAACCATCTACACCAAGAATTATAACCAAGCTTTTTCAGTAAATCTTAGGATGAGAGATACTAATCTTTCCAATAGTTTTTTTCTTTGAACAAGAATAACATTTTTTTACTATCCAAACTTGCTTTAGTTAAGAGGCTTTCCTTTCCACATACATCAAGACTATGATAATAATAATCAATAAAAATTTCCTTCAAAATATTAATACAACATCTTCCTCTTAAAGTGGGAAAAATTACAAAAATGATAGCTAAAAGGAATACAATATTTAAAGTCTATTTCTAAAGGGCACCAACCAAGCTCCATGCTTCACATCACCAACAAGAGAGATACACCATGCTTCATTTGGTCACAAAAAAGGGGGGGGGGGGGGGGGGGAGGAAACACTCTCCACCCAACAAAAAATTCCAATGAGAAGGAGAAACAATCCTCCTCATTGGTCCCCGAGCCCTAACAACATTGCAATGAAAAATGGATTCAACTCATGGCAATAAATAGGCAACCACATCACAATACAAGTTTTTACAAACATACCAAAATCCAAAATAATAAAACTACAATAAAAAAAAGGAAAATAACAAAATACACAAGGCTTCAACATGTAAAAACCAAAGGAGTAAGATCTATGGGGAAGCCTTTTATACCTCCCAATGGGAAATGGGTACCAACCTAAAACCCCTCCAATAAAAAATCTCAAAACCCCTACACACTCTTATGCCCCCCTTAATTACCTCTTATACCTCCCACATTCTCTTATACCTCCCTACAAATCTCTTATGTCTCCCTCATAAAATAGACCAAGTAAGAAATGCAGCAAATTTCTTATCCAAGGTGGGACACCCATCCCAAATCCCTCTAAAACATGGAAATAACTCTTATTCCTCATGTTGGTATCCAAATTTTTTCTCCTTTTCAAGCCAATATGATACACATATTCAACAGGGAGCTTAGAGGAAGCTAAATCATAAATATATGTTGTTTTGTAGCGGGGGAGGAATTTAAATGTCCCTTTGTTACTTGTATTTGTTGAGAGATGGATAGCACCTTAAGAGGATGTGATATGATCCTAATTATTTTAGGTTGTGCCTTTCATCCAAGGTAAGAGAACCTATTTTGTAACCTTTATTTATTGAAGAAAAATGATAAATCCTTCTTTTGCATGGATTTTATAGAGAATACCTTGGGAAAATATGATCAACACACCAGATCTGACTCTCGCAAGTTGTCACTTCTAGATCAAGGAGATATTTTCACAACAAGCCAAAGGTATTTGAAGATATTTGAGACCTTGATTGCTTCTGCATGTTTTGGTAATAGAGATTATGCATTTGTGTCCACACAGGACAAACATGGGTGGTACAGGTAGGATTAGTTTTTTTTTAATGAATTTTTGGTGGAAGGTGGGGTAGGGTGAACTTGATTCACCAAATCCTTGAGGAACCTTACACAGTGGGAGGATAAACCAACAGAATGCCACATAATAGCTAGAATGTTTCTTTAACCATAATATGTGCTTTAATGGAGGCCCAAATCAACACTCTTTCACAGAATCTTTGAGATTCTATCACGAAGGTGCGAGTTAGAAAATACAAAAAAGCATCAAGATCTAAGCCCAATCACACCTATGGTATACCCAGAGGCTTACATACAATCTCTGTCAACATATGAAAGAAAAGTGATTTTAAATCATTTATTCCAATCCCAAATGAAAGTTCTTTTGAGAAATGGAATCGCAGATGCCACTAAACTTTGACTAGGATTGAGGCCTATGTCACTACTACAAGGGGGGGTCATTTGAGACATTAATAGAGACAAAATTTGACTAAATTGTCTCAAATAGAGACAATGAAAAAGTTGTATATCGTCTCTATTATTGTCTCAAAGCGGGTGTCTCTAATATTGTCTCTAATTATTGTCTCTCAAGAGACAATAATGATTGATACATATTTTGTCTCTTGAGAGACAATATCATTTTCGTCTCTCTAGAGACAATATCATTATTGTCTCCTTAGAGACAATACCGAATACTAACATTTTGTCTCTCTAGAGACAATACTAATTTCAATTTTTATTGTCTCTCTAGAGACAATACAAATTTAAAGAATGAAAAATATGAATTTTAAAACTACATAATAACCAAATATCATATAGTGCAATCAACGAAGTTACATATCATCTATGATGTCAGAGTGGTCTGGTAATTAATATTATAAATTAACGACAATTTGATTTAAATATTGTGCCCAATAAATGGGTCCACAAATATTTTATTAATATCAAATAAGATAAAATACAAAAGGGTGTCTGAATTCTGTTAACCCTTGAAATACAATGACAAAATACAAAAGGGTGTCTGAATTCCGTTAACCCTTGATATAAAATATTAACACCTTCTCTCCACCACCAACTTCAAGTGATCCATATGATTCCCTAGTGCTACTTTGAGGTTATTTTTCTTCACTTTAATTTTGAGCAACTTCCTTTCTGAGCAATTGCCTCTCCATCGCCAACAGTCATCTTCATGTTCTTCACTTTGATTGTCTCACCTTTGATGCAATTCTCTACTATCGTTAGCGGCGAAGGTGCATTGGATTCTAAAAAATTATGATCACATATTTTACTCCAATTCTACCAAAAGTATTCAAAAATTACATTTAAATTAGGACAATAATTAGTTTTTACTAAATCGACCTAATCTTTACATTTTGTTCTAAAAAATTAGTTATCACTAACTCATTACTGTCAATCCATTTTCATAACTTTTATCAAGGACTAACCTCAGACATTATAATCCCTGGAATTCCGCACATGCCTAGTGAAAATGTTCTGATATAATCCTATACAAAAAAACAAAAAAGAAGCCATTATTCATCTATTTTTTCTTTAGTGGATATTTCACACTACATGCATGAAAATTGAGTAAAAACATACAAGCATTATATACAAACAATGCCCAGTGAAACCATTGAGGCACAACACTCACCAATAGACCAATTAAAGCTACCCTGCTTCAAAGAAATTTCAAAGCAAATTGATGAAAATGCCCCTGTATAACAGAAAATGAGTCAAGATCATCCACAATAAACATGAATAATTGTGATCTTTGCTCTAATTTATGTTTTGCAATTTATACTTTTATGTACTTGGTAATTTTTTGAAGTGATTGATTCTCTCCTTGTGGACATATGGAACATCAAAGCTCCATTGTCAATAAAATTATATTATATTCAACTACATTTTTTTTTGTCTTTAGATCAGTTTCTTTGCATGTTAGTTTTTTGTTGGATTTTCCTAAAGTCAGCAACATGGAGGAGTTAAAACTGATAACAAGCAACATTCTTAACTATGCAGAAGGAAGGGGTTTCATAGGGATTGCATGTCATAGGAGTGCAGGCATTTAGTGAATGTTCAAGAATCTCTTCGGTATGGATTGTGGTGGTACATGCAACTTAACTGAGTGAGAATAATAGAAATACTAACACCAAATATTCTCTCAAATGATTAATTAGGTAGGGTGTTGGGATAATCAATCATCTTCAGGTGATGGTTTTGCATATTAGTAAATATGGGTAATTGGAAACTACGAGGTGAAAAGGGCATTAAGAGTTGTCAAGTATGAAAATTTGTTAAGTAACGAAAGTTGTTAAGATATATGTTAGTAGAATATGGAACGTAAAAGGTTGTGAATAGACAGGCCACCTTTATAATACAAACTTTTACATCAAGCAAATGCAATTGTTCCAGTATAACATGTAATAAAAGATGTTTGAAACAAACAAAAGGAAACTAACTGCCCTGACATGTGCAGACATGCAATTGGCCATACCTAAAAGCCTTGGAGACGCATCTTCTCTAGTAAAATTTTATTTGCAAACTTCTCATCATAGCTACAACATATGGTAAGAAGTCTCCATATTAGAATCTGATATTTTGTGCTAACAATTTGAAATTTGAAATCAAGTAGCATAACAAATTTGAAGAATGATCATTTCCAAGCTATTCTATGAAAATGGTGTCAAAGACTTTGAAGACTTACTTCACATCCAATGCTTCAGGGGCGAGAATACCAAAACGGTCAAGAAATTCATCAAATGTTCACCTTGTGGGGTATCCAGCACAGCTAATCCTGATTGCTTCCATGACACCTTGCAATGCAGATGAGCCACACATTCTAATCGAGATTCTATGTTTTTGTATGCTAACCTTTTGGCTGAACCAGGAAATTTCATACAAGTCATCAGAAAACTTGAATTCAAAATGTAATAATCTTACGCCAAAGGCTGCTTACTCCGCAACGTAGTTGTTGTAAAACATTGTAATTCTCAAAAATGCCTGGCTTTAGAACACTGTTCGGTTTCACACATCTTATGTAGTGAGGCTCTGTTGAGCTCAATGTTTCCAGGAGAGATTGCAGTTGTTGCTACACATAATTTTAAAGGAGTTAATAATACCACAAACCTTTCGAATAGTATTCATGACAGCAAAATATTACAAGCATGTATCACTACCTATCATAATTTCCAGAAAGTGAATATTCAAACATTAACAATACGATAGTAGTTAGAAGAAAACAATTACAGAGATTAAAAGAAGCAATGGTTCAGAAGACATAATTTGCTGACTTAGAAGATTCCTCAGGAAAAGCAGGAAAGAGACTTGCAAAAAAGGAACATTTTGAAGAACTTAATAGACCTTGATGCTCTGCAACAACATAATCCTTGTTCTTGTCAAGGAACAGATCAGTTTGATATATAACCTGCCAAATGCATAAGACAAAAATCAGAATTCCCATGATACAAAAGGCACTGCTGGTAAGAATAGAGGGATTACAAATAACAAGTAAATCGAAGCAGTTTCTCACATCACCAGCATAGTGACAAATAGTGAAGTCGGTACGTGAAAGTTTTGGTTTGCTAAAACGTTTATTATTCTTAAAGGTTTGGTAAAGATTTTGCGCAAATGTTTCATGGGTTCATCTTGGAAACATACTGCAAGGACAAGAGGGAGAAAGCTATTAGCGACATAAAACTTTATGCACATATGTATGGCATGAAAACTTCACAGCATTAGCATCTATCTCTTTATAATTGTAATTACGTATTGGCATATCCTGCTCATAAATCCTTTCATATCTGCCTCTAAATTGATGCACACACAAAACATCTAATACGATGCAAAACTCTCACATTTATGTTAAACATAATAAACCTCCATTTGATCATCTCCTAATAATTAAGCAAACAATTTATGTTATCACAGAAGAAAAATCAAAACCACAAAGCAAATTTTGTTTTTCAACTTTATTCAAATGTAATATTACTGAACTTAGCTCAAGTCCACTTTAAGCATACTTTCTTCCAGTTGATTGACACAACTATTATATTCCAATTAATATTTTCGTCTAACTTCTAAGCGTATAGGCAGAAAGCAGCTCTATGTGTATAGGCGTATAGGAAAAACTATTATCTACAAGCACATAGAATAGGAGAAAAATGTGTCAAATGGTCTCAAGCCTGATGAGTTCACCTGGTGACTGTTGAGCAAGACAACTTCTGTAAGCCAAGAAGCTTGTGATGGTTTATCAACAGACAATACAACCATACTTGAATCCTGCCTAACGGTAGGTTCCTGAGCCTGAAACAGGGAACAAACCATTTTCAATTATGTGAACACTTTCTTGTATCAAAGCGAATGTTATAAATTTAATGCAAATTCATGAAGAAATTAGCAAGCAAAATAAATTTCTGTAACTTTACAGGAGTCGTTACAGCTAGGGTAAGAGATCTTCGCATATTAGCAATTATATGCAGCCTTTATAACAGGTTGTCACAATGCATGATTTTACCCAAAAAAAAGAAACAGATAGGAAAATATTATTTCTAGTAAGCAGATGAAGGTTTAAAATTTGGCTAATTGAAAAAGTAAAATTCTAGGCACAATGTCAACATGAAAAATATTGGGAAATCAAAAATATTTCATGTGGCCACCACAAAGTAGAACGACATCTTTTTCCTGCCTAACTTTGTAGGATTTCACTTTCATTAAATGTATCAAAATAATGTGGTGCAATGACAAAGAAGCTAAAGTAATTTCTGACAATGCCAAAAGGCTAAAGGCATTTTCAATTTAATTCCAATGCATCATAAATTTACCCAGACCAAATTTCACCTTACCATAGTCATTATGTGAAAACACTCGTAGACAACTTTGGTGTGACATATGCCACAATCTCACAGTCTTGTCCATTGATGATGATAGCAAATACTGTCAAACAGTAAATTAGGTTTAGTAAAATGCTAACAGCTGAATTTCAATCACCAACTAGCTTCCAAGCTATTCTGACATATTAACCTGGATTGTATCACATAATAATTTTAACTCAAAATAATATAAACCCTGTATGAATGCTAGAAGTAAAAGCATTTACATATCTATGGCATTGCACAGAGATGCTTTTCTATCACTAGGTTAATTCAATTGAAAACTCAATTGCACATATAGAGTTGTGGGTTTTTCTCTCCTCCAGCTATGTATCAAAAAATAGCTGGAGGAGAGAAAAACCGACAACTCTGCAACCTGTAAGATGTTTTGAGGTATAGATCAAGAACAGCTACAAACCTGGCTGTGCAACAAGCTCAATCACATGTAGCTTTGAAGTAATCTGCCCTCCAGTAATTGTTTTTGAAGCAAAGGAAATAAGAATCGAAGGATTTTCATTGCCTGCAACCTGCATAAACACAAAATCAATGCTAGAAAATACTTCACAGAGTGCTTCATATATTAAACACAACATATATATATATATATATTTATATTTATTATTATTATTATTAGGCATTGTGTCGAACAGTTCAAGTGGCCTGCGTTTTCTTCCACATTTCCCATACCTGCCAACCCAAGCACTTGCAACTACAATGTTTTGGAGGACAGAGAAAGGATAAACAGTGGGTTTCATATAGGGGAAGAGTGAAGAGGTAAAACTTGCAGAGACATATGTGGGATAGAAGGAAGGGCACTTTCAATGTCTTAAACTATACAACGACTACTCAAGGTAAAAGATAAAGCGCAGGAGGAGAGAAATGGTGGCTACAAGGGTTGTAGTGCACATAGCAGTGGTTCTTAGCAACATAAAAGTATAATCAATATAGTGAGACAGTTCGCCCAGAATGAAGCACCCATAGCCTTCAATATTCTTCTTATTTTTTTAGTATACAACGAACGAAGCAGTTGCAGGAAGAGTGAAAGAGAAAAATCTTACCGACACATAAGTGGGATAGTAGGGAGGGATATTTCAACGCCTAAATCAAAACAGCATATCCTCAAAATAAAAGATAAAGGCAGGGGAAAACAAGAATGGTGCAGCATGGTTACAGTGCACGTAGCTCAACTCAGAAGAAGAATAAGCAAAATCAATACAACTATGCAAAACTCCCAACTAAAGCGCCTCCTAATCCTCCATCTTTTTCTTCTGCATACAACAAACTAAATAGCAGCAGGCAACCGTTTCCTCTCAGAGAAAAATTGAACCTGCTTCAGAAGTAGATACAGATCCAGATTAAGCAATTTGTCTATGGTGAAATGAGGAGATATTCGGTTACAGATTTATCTCTGCGTGCAAAGCTGGTTTAAGCCATAACAAGACTGATTTTAAGACGTGTAACAACAACACTCCGTTTAGCACAGTTCACCATCAATTTCTGCATTCGCTGCAGCTAACCAATTACTGCTAAATTTACAAAGTTAACTTATGTTTCACTATGGTTAATGCCTTGATACTCAAATAATCTTCCATGTTGTCATATCATCTTCAACAAATTCATTAGGAAGGAAAACACCAGAAGAACATGATCTCTTCTAATCAGCATCAGCAGGAAAATGAATTATTCCAATGACAACATTCTCTCATCAAGCCCTGGAATATTTACAAGAGGACGTTCAACATATTACACAGTACCACAGTAGTATTATTCTTCAAACCTTATAGCATTCATGCCACACATTATTACAACATTAAAACAGTGTTTTCAAAGGAAGGGAGTAACCGTTTACTCCTGCAACTTCAATCGACATTACAATAAAGATAACAACACATTATGTTGTTAGTCTACAGTTAAATGAGCTGCGGAGTTGATGGTTACTCTTTTCTATGAAAACACCAGTATTACAATAAGGGTAACACCACAACAATCAGTGTTCTTAGTCTCCCCAGCTACTAATATATATGATAGTTATTTTCAAACTGTCAAGAAAATATCTCTCTTCATCTAATTCATAGCAGAAGGAGATCAATTCCTTAATACACATTACAATAAAGATAAACAACACATTATGTTGATAGTCTACGGTTCAATGCGCTGCAGAGTTGATGGTTACTACTATTACAATAAGGGTAACAAGACATTATTATTAGTCGTCCCAACTACTAATATACAGGATAACTATTTTGAAACTGTCAAAAAGCTGTATCTCTCTTCTAAGGAGATCACTTCCTTCTAGTACAGCTACCCTTACTATCTATACATAATAATACAACTATTCCATTCCATATCCATTGCAACATGAAATTTACTTCTATTAAACTTCCCTAGATTCCTTTGCAAAATATGGATGAGGATAACCGTCTTCAGATATTCTAGAGCTTTCATCAAAATTGAGAGAATAACTGATAGGGTCATACTTAAACACAGCAGATTCAGAATTAGAATTCATTTTCAACTTTGTGTAATTAGTTGTCAACCTCATCACCAAATTCTTGCATAAACCTCGTCTTGCACAGTAATTTCCTCTTCCACCCACTACATATTTCTTCTTGTAGCACCCAAAATATCCCCACAAAAACTGAAATGCTTGCTTTCTACAACAACGAGACGTTTCTTTATTTTCTTCCACAATTTTCTCAAGCACACTCTTCCCATTCGACATTTGAACGTTGGTAATTGATGCAGAAAATCTCTAGAAGATAATGGAAAAATGAAAAGCACTTCGAAAGCTACAAATACTGAGGAATAATTATAACACCACCTTGGGATATAATCCAATTTTAAGTTTGAGAGTATAATATTATACGAGGAAATTAACAAGGGGCATGGTGTCAGTCGCCGAGGCAGAAGGTTCAAAATGACTTTACACCTTCTGATTGCATAAGATGTCCCGTTCTGTGCATATCCTATCATCATTGCAGTCCATGATGCCACATTGTTTTGGGCATTTTGTCAAACAGTTCACGTGATAGTTGCATGCTCGAGCATATTTTACATACATATGTAGTAGAGGGCATACAGAAACAATATCTGGCGGGAAAAAAATTCATCCCCATCTACTATATATTTAGCGGCCAAATTCTGTTATGGCATGGCTATAGATTTAAATGTCTCGAACATTTCAAGACTGAGTCGTTAAGCGGGGCATCTTAAAATGACAAAGGATTTGGAGGAAGGAAACGAGAAATTTAAAATAAAAACATTTTTGAGCTATGGCATTATGTCATTATGGAATGACTCAATTAGAGTTTTGAAAATTTGCAAACACCTTTTTTCATGGGTAGAAAATTCGCATCGTGTAAGAAAATGCAACAAGTGCATTGAGTGGAAGCCATGCACGAATACCACTCCAGTTTCTTGTTCATTCACTGAAACAGTTGTACTACCTTGGTTCCATCTCTTGTTTCTTACAGGTTTGGGATTGGATATGGCTATGGATGCGCAGGCTGGGAACTGATCACTACAGTAGAGTTACATTCCATTACAAAGCTAAACATGGATTTTTTCCCAATGAAGCCTATTTGCCAAGGAATCTTATTTTTTGTGCAGAACTATGCATCGCCTTCCATTGGGTATTAGAGGAAGAAAAGGATCGCCAAAGACTTTCTAATAGGTAAACTAGGTAAATTCCAATGTGTAAGGAAATTCCAAAGGAGATATACAGAATCCAGATCCGTGAAAAAAGTAGCGTAATCACAACTTGGTGCAGATCAGAAAATAGTATAGAAAAAATGGATGATACATGTTCCTCGTTCCGCTCATCCAAGGTCCACTAGCAAATCAGATATTGAGAAGAAAGCCCACAGCCATGACGAAGGGCATTCCGATTAGATAGGAGCCCAGTTGAAGTGTTGTTAACAAATAATTGAAATCAGGGGTTGGAGGACAAACTTCACCCAGGGGAACCATTTGATCCACTAGGATTGGCCGACGATCCAGACCAGTTTGCTTTGTTGAAGGTGAAGGAGATAAAGAATTGAAGACTGGCCATGTTCTCAATGCTCGGCTTCTTCTTGCAAGCACACGTTACAGGCGAGGGCCCTGTCAGGAATCTGACTGCCCATTTGAGTGAATCTTTCACAAATAACCTCCTCACCGTCATTCCAGGTGGAACAGAGCGTGCCCCTTCGTTATAGGAACCTCCCTCCTTCCTTCCTCTATTATATGTGTAAGAGAGGAAACCCTTTTCTAGCTGCGCCAAAAGGAGTAATTTACAATACCATTTGCTTCGAATTCCCAAAGGTGTTACAACGGGGAGTATTAGGTAATGTTCATCTCATTGTGAAACTAGTGAAATGAACCATCACATAAGGTTAGTCCTTATGGCAAGGACTAATGTGAAAGACACTATCCTATTGGCACGATCAACTCTTATCTTAATTGGTAAACACTCAATAGGATTATGTATTTTTATTAATTACCGAGGGAGTTCTCCCAAACAATCAAGCCCCACTAGCTCGGCATCTGCTGTTAAAACCTTTAATTCCAATAGAAAATTGATATTTTATTGAGTTATGTTTCTTTTATATTGAATTATATACAAAAATTCATCTATTTTTGTTTTTGTCATGCTGTTCAGATCCAGAGACTGAGCAATATATTAAAGAATGACAATCAGGATATGACTGGTGTGGATGTGATGCAGGAGCATCTTCTAGATGCTTGATAAAGACCAAATAAGATTGAATAATCCTTCTCAAGGAAAGCTCAGCAGGTGTATAGAGTTTTCATAGTTTCTCTCCATGTTGTTCAAGTTTGAATATTTGGAATTCTATATGTAATTACTCTTTACATAAGAGTAAAAGTCAATTTTTGGTTGTCAAGGTAATATGGATATGATACGTAGGAAAAGTCTTGGTTGTTCTAGGATATTGTGTAATCGTGATCTAGTTGTCTTAGATCATGTTGAGTTGGAAAAACCACTCTTCCTATCTTGAATATGGCCCATCTATGCACCATGAATAATATAGATGAAATAAAGTTGATAGTTGACCTAAAGGAAAGGAAGTTCTTAGGCTGGTGCATTGTGCAAATTGCAACACATGCCGAATTTTTCCCAAGGACATCCTAAAAACCACGGTACACTAAAAACTAGCGTTCATTCTAAATCCAAGCACCTGCATGGGATCAGCTTTTGGGCGTCCTCTGTGATTATACCCGAACACATACATCTGTTTATGTGAGATAAATAACATTAATGCATGTAAACTTGCATTTTAGGTAATTAATACCAAGTTGATCCTTTATAAATTATGAAGGGGTAGACATTCCAAGTATCAAGAGAAATTTTTCAATCACAGTGTATGGTGTTAGACCTTCTAACACACAATGTATTTATATGTATTGTTTGTTATAGCCAATATTATACCGCTTTTCACATATGTCAATAAACATAAAAAATCTTAGTAGAAAATTTATTGAAATAAAAATTTCATTCTTTTTAGGGGATCGTAAAAAAGGACAGAATCAAATAAACTGGGATTTACTCAAGAATATGTATCGAAGCAGCTTGAAAAATAGTAATAAAATCATAAAAACAACTTTGGAGATCATCAACCACTAGAAAAATCAGCAACATATAGGAAATGTCCAAAGCAATTGAAAACAGAGTAATGTAAATACTCATATGCATGATGAGTACATGGAAATTCACAAGAGAGATTTTATCGATATTCTGCACATGAAAATGAATGCAGTATCTTCTCAGCATTATGTCTGATGAAAAAAATCCACATTGAATTAGAATGACATTTTTTGTGGAGAAAAGATACAAAAATTATTACCTTGTATATGTCAAACCAGTATGTTCGCTTTATCGGGTACATAACACATAACCCAGAGAGTATTGGACTGTGCAGAAAAACTACTCTCAGATGAGGTAACCATGCAGCCGAATCCAAAGTTGGGCCATACAGAATAATGTCCTCCTCCTTTGTTCCATACTGCTCTTCAAGACATCTATAGGCAGCTTCAATATCAGCATAAGTATTGTGCTCACTTGGCTGTTACAGAGAACAAAGAAATATCAAATTATATCAAAATGAGAATAATGACATTTAACTAATAACATGAACTTTAAAACCTTCAGATATCATCCAAAAAAATAAAGAAATAAAGTACAACAGAAAAATAGTGCCATGTGCCACTAACATAATTGGAAAAGAAACCAATACAAATAACTATGGAGGGAAAACGCGAAGCCCAAAACTAAAATCATGTGCCAGAGAACTGGGTTAGAGGAGCCATGTTTGGGTAGCTTGGGAGGAAGTAAGATACTTCCTCTAGAATCACTCCTTATATCTAAGGCTGGTGTAACTCCTGTAGTAGGGAAAAAAATCATAATATCCATTTTCCCATGGAGTCTAGGGGGGCAACTGGCAAGCAATCCAGCGATAAGAAATATTCATTTATATAAAATTAAACTTATTTTCATTCCTAAAAAAGGAAACTCTATCGCAGTCCCGCAATAATTAGCATAACATGTACTGTGTATACATTGATAAAATATCACGTAACTGTTAGCCAAATGATATACGTAAACCTAGGAGAGTTGGCAATGATGAAATACAATATCCCTACCCTGGACACATGTTTATAACACGGCCTTACAATTTTGGAAGAAAATAAGGTCAACTCATTGGCAAGATAGCAAAATCAAGATATTTCTTGGAATAAAGACGGATTATAAGAAGCTCATAGTTATTTTAAAAACTGTTATTTTATCCAAGATGCAAATTGCCTGGATGGTCTGTTCCTGTCTGATCTGTGAGCACTTGTTACATTCCAAAGTGAAGAATTGACATAACTTCTACAGTGCAAGAATACGTAAATCATGTTAAAGGCACTACCTCAACCTGTACTATGCAATTCCCTTTTATTAATGTCAATCTAGGTCAGCCACAAACACATCCTTCCGATTATGTTTTAAAGCAATGTGTTATAATGTGTCATTTTTACAATCATTACATTTTCAGTTTAGATATTACTAGGAACCACTGTACATCACTTCATCTTCTAGTTCAATCATCTTCCTTATAATCATTATTTTCATTTGATTTGATATTTCGTGCCCTCAAATCTTCTCAACCCATCCATTCGTTATTAATTATTATGTTCTCTATAAATACAATACCCTGACCAGGGACTAAGCAAGGTTAATCTATCAGCATATGAGTTAGCCCATTGATTAAGCAATGTTACACGTGCACTTTGGAAGAGATTCTACTAAACTGGAAAGCACCATGGTTGAAATAGCCATTATTGGATATCCTTTCTGGGGTATCATTGGATATTTCAGATTGAAGAGTAGCAGTCCTTGATTTGAGCAATCCTTTAACAAAAGAAGTGCTTCCAACAACCTTTATCTGGACTTGTGCTCAATCAATAGTATCTTCCTATATTATCTTGTTCATAATGTTTCGTATATAATGGATAGTTTTTTATCATTGTTTGATTGATCTCAGTTAAGCAAATCAGATCTATAACCTAGCATCAGAACACCAGTTAGACACTAGGACTGCGCGGAGGTAATTGAAAATAAAGATAACAAAGCCAATATTAAGCATCAAAAGACTTGATATTCTTGTGTGGTAAAAGATTAACCTAAGAAAATAGGCACATTTATACAACTTGAGCGCGGACAATAATAAAAAAATCTAAGTAGCATAAACATAATGCTGCCCATATTCATTCACTGATAACATTTGGGATCACAAAAAGAGAAATGTAAAATTCTTGGATATCCATATTGGATTGAAGGACAATAATAACACTCTTATTCTAAACATGAGTGAGATTTTCAAGTATTGAATGTACTAATGATGGCCTATTGAATAAAATCTTAAGACACAAAAAAATGGTATAACAAAGTACTACAAAAAAGCAGCCAAAACCTTGCTTGTGATAGCAATCATCAAGAAATGTCAAGAAACACTAAAACGAATTCCAGCAGTTACAACAATATTGGTAGAACTCTTCTTTTTAGATTGCCATTTCCTCTGTGGTGTCTAATTTTATTCCTTATAAGGACTTTATATTGCTATATTTTTTCAAAAAATTTAAATCCATTTTAGGAATAGAAATTATAGGGCTCAAGCATGTACAAAAATAGGGCACACAGCAGGGTTAGGAAGCATTTAAAGCATTTCTAGTTGGTAGGATTTATCCACAACTGTTTATTAGTTTTACGTGGAGCCAAACACTAAACTTCACTCATTCTACATACAAGAAACCAAGAAAGATGTGTTTTCCACAATGGACTACTGAAGTTTTCCCAATTTTGATTGGAGATCAAACGTACTTCGATAAAATCCTATGAGCGTCAAAATTGTCATGGTTCGAGATGCTTTATATTTACCAAGAGAAAATTGAAAGAATTAAAATCAGTATCTCCAATTTAGCAGTAATTTTTTATGGGGGAGATTTTGCGAGAGAGCTTGCTAAAGAAAGCATGGCGTTGATTACAAGTACATGTTTTCCTATATCTTAATTTTTTACAGATTCCTATATATGCAAAGATCTTGTTACTAGTTTTTAATGCAACATGGCTAAGACCACAAAACTTATTTACCTCAAGAGGAATTGTTAATGCACGTTTTCTTTGACATGGGATCACTATTACAAGGTGTTGACAAATTTAAGTGATAACTTCAGCCTTAGTTGACATGTGCTAAACACTTACATAAAATCAAGCACTACTTTGACCATGGGTAGCAAGCCAAATCACTAGCGTGCATAAAAAAATCTCCGAAGAGGCATCCAAATGACACTTTTGTATTGGTTGCATGCAACATACAAATTCTAAAAGAATCAGGATCAATAGTTCAATTATTTGTAACAATGTAAATAAACATGTATCCATTTACGTATGATGCTTTGGATCTTCCATAATATAATCAAATCATAATAAGAAGAGTATTTTTTTAATACATTGTAGTTGCAGGTGCCCTAGTGGACATCTATGCAAAATGTGAATCTTTATACAGGGTATGTGAACTGTTTGATAAAATTCCTAAAGAAAGTGTGATTGCATGAGCTGCAATGACTGCAAATATTCACAAAATGGATATGTTCAAGAGGCCTGGAATTTTTTCACAAAAAGGAAATTCACAAGTGTAAAGGCACAGTGTACATCTTTTCCTAAAACAATTCCATCGTCATATTGCAAGAGTCTAGAGTTCCGATGTAATAACCAGGTGCTAATGAATTCAGAATGAACACAATTTGTTGATTCACGGGGCTAAAAATTATGCTATGGTCGTCCCTATATACCATTATATTATCAGTCATTGTCCTATACGAAGGTTTATTTATTATCATTAGTGTATGAACCTCAAACTGAAACAAATGACTGCAAAAAAGAATTGGAATATGGAAAACAAAGTACAAGGAGATAAACCCATTCTAAAAAATATAATTCATGGTCGCTCAACTAACAAAAGGGGGATGGATGCAATGCAACAGAAGAGACATAGGACAATAAACATGCCAAAAGTCCAAGAAATTAAGATGAAGATTGGGCGATTGGATGTAATAAAAATACCTGCAGATCCAAACAAAAGCTATGATGGTGAAGTAGAGCTCCCAGTTCCACATTTTTTAGGCGTCCACGTCCCATGTTCCAAAGGGCATACATATCCTGTTCCAAAGAAATTATTTTAGCGTTGGGGAAAGCTCAACTAATCAGTTGTATGATTATGTGTTGCACTTGGTGAAGTAGTCGCTACGGCTGGTTGCAGTGATCATATTCCATTTGTAGAAACCCCAAAACCATTTCAGTTGTATTTGACAAAAAATATTTTAACTATGAGCCAACATAGGGGCATTTCAATAATGAGGTGAACTAACCTTCCAACTGTAGCTGAAGCGATCTGTTTTGGAATAGTGGTAGATACACTAAATAATTGTTATTAAGAGGCGATGTTGCAAACCCTCAAGCCACATTTTCCATATCTGCAAAAGTGTTTCATATCAACATGAAAATAGATTCCAAGAAAATAGTACCAATAAACGGTTTGCAGGGGAAAAAGTAATTTTTTTTTACAAAATCATCTCTCCACGTGCACACTGTAAATCGTAAGATTGAATAAGAACACGGGACAACAGAAGCATATAAACCACTAAAACTGAATCTCTCATTTTAGTAGGCCACACTCACTAAAACAGATTCTCCTTACCCTACATGATAATCCCCAAAATACAACTACTACTACAAAAAACCCCAAAATAATTACATCGCTACAAACAGATTCAGTATGGAATACGCCCAAATAGATACAATAATGGCGTTTCACGGCCACTGATTTCCCACAACCTTGGAGACTCCGTACAAAAAGCTGCTTTGTGGCCATACAAGAAAATATGTCATTTTGTTATTCTGGAATGAAATTTTTATTCACACAGGCAAATAAAATTCAAACCCACCATATAACAGGTCCACACAAGAACAAAAACCACGGAGACAAACTAAACCAATCAAACTAATTCACCCTTAATACTTATATTTATAACTGGGCAGGAGGAAATTGATTTACATACTCGCTTTGTGGATATAAATATTTATCGATAACACTTGACTCGCTGTCTGTACATTCCGTCCGCTGCCCCCGTCATCCGACCTAACCCTTCCTCCGGCCACACCCTGCAACCAAAAACATCAACCCCTTAATTACAGTCACGAGAATTTTTGCAATCACAAAACCTAAACTCCTTCCTCACGTGATATGGTAGTTTTCCAACCTCTTTCTGCCATGATTTGCACTTCCCTTCCTCGTTTCCTCTGCGCTGTCATCGATGCTGCTCTATCCTGGGCACCCTCTCTCTTCTCCTCCGCTCTACACAACCACTTCTTCTCTAACCTAGGGTTTCTCCTTCCCCCCTCCATCCTACGGCTGGCATCGAGTCGTACTCAACATCCTCTGGCCGTGTCTCTCTCCTCAGTTGATACTTTTTCCCTCTGTCAGAAGTCCCCGGGCTCAACCCAACTGAAGAAATGCATTTTGATGTAATAAACCTACTAAAAAGTGCTTCCATTTGGCCCCTGTGCAGCAGCACCCGGCATAATCCTCCAACAAGGATTCCGACCATTCTCCGGCTCGCCTGACGCTGTTCCAACCTTTGTGCCACCACTGGTGAGAATGTTCGTCCATGGCCCCCGAATTTGACCTCGCGAGCTTGTGAAACCATGACGGCCTAAGCAGGGAATGCTCTGACGTGGAACCGTCGGAGCCAAAACAGCAGTAGCAGAAGCAGAGCAGGGCGTGCCTCTGGACCTGCGTGCAGGGCCCATTCTGGTGGTGTCATCCATCTCTCGGGGATTCGATCTCTTGACCTGCGGATCTATTTAAAACCAGAGCACTCAACCTAGGCTGCTATGCGTGAGGACAGGGAAAATCAAAGCAAACACGAAAAAACAAACTATTTGGTGCACGAATAACAATGAAAAAGATAATTAATTATTTTAAAATAGAAAAGGGCAGAAAATTGAGACAAAACTAAAAAGTTAGAGACAAAACTAAAGTTTTGTCTCTAATTATTGTCTCAAAATAGCCCCCTGTTGGGGGGAAAATTAGATATCACACTCTCAGTTGCCGTTGATCTTTACTTTGAATTTGGGTCGTCCACATTGAAGACTCGAACTTAAGAATAGACTCGGGGGCTTCCTTTGAATTTTTACATTTTTTTGGAAAAATGGAAAAAAATTTCCATTTTGCTAAACACCTCCACCCTCATGAAACAATCCTGACAAGCATCTAAATTTGATTTGAGTGGAACCACGCCGAAATTCTATCATTTTACTCTCTTTTGGAAAAGGGAAAATTTTCATAGTTTTCCCCGCAGCTCCGCCCTAGGGAAATGAGACTGACACATGTCCAAATATGATTCGAGCAGATCCACACATCCTTTTTTACTTTTGACTCTTTTCTCCCAAAGGGAATTTTTCCAAATTTCCCCCGAGAGTCCACACCTCCACCATTGACCGGAGCAAGCTTTGACCTTTCCTTTATTGGGCCTGCAGGCCATTTTGATGTTTTTTAGTCAGTTGCATGTTAAGGGGAAAAAAGGCCAAATTTCACAGATGGTCCGCCTCCCTTCCCCTTTGAATTTTCAAACCTCCAAGTGTCATCATGGTGCACCTTGAGGTGGTCCCAAAAATTTTATACCTTGAACGAGTGCGGGCTCGCCACGTGTCCTGGCCTAGCAAAGCTTGTCTAAATGCTTGTAGCTCAGCGGAAGGCACCATGTGTCATGCTCCGAGGAAGTATCCTTTGGCCGTTGAAAATTCTAAGAAAAATGCAAAGTGAGTGGAGGCCTCCACGTGTCCGCATGGCGCTCCTTCAAAATGGACCCTAAAAGGTCAATCCTTAAAATGCACGGTTCCTCCGTGTGTCCTGGACTTCTAAAAAACTATTTTGAAAATGACTAAGTATGGGAAGACTGGACAGAATCCTTCACATGTCTCTATCCTACCAAACCTCCACGTGTTCTCCTGGTGCTACTCTAAGGCCAAACCAAAAAGTAAATCTTCAAACGAGCACCTTTCACCCACGTGGACATATTTTTTAGTTGATGCTTTTCATAGAATATTTGAAATATTTAACCAAGAAACATCTAACCAAAAAGTGCCACATCCCATGTAGATGCAAGGATGTAAATTTGACCAGGAGAAACGCTTGTTAAACCGTAAAATAAAGAAAAATGACCATTTGAGCCTGGAAATGAAATTTTCTTCAAGGAGAGAAAGTATAGAAATGTTACAAGGCTCCAATACGTTCTTCAGAGACACATAAATTCATTATCCTTCCTATATCTAGGATACAAATGTCAAGGACAACAAATCCTGACTGTGGAAAATAGAGAGAATGGGAAAATACAAGTTTTGAAGGAACATAGCACGGGAGAATAAAAATACAGACCCTTCTGGAGGAACAAAGAAATGAGGAGACAACCATGGAACTATACATGATCTGGGTAAGTGCACCAAGTTAGGGGACAATTAAGTGGACATCAAATCCTGAATTTTACATTAAAAACAACAAAACATCAAATTTAGTCTTCCGCGGACTTGAACCATGCCAAAAAGTAAAAACTATATCATAAAAATGGTACCATTGCGTAGGGGAGACTATTATCTTTGTAGAAATACTGATTTTAAAGTGAATAGAAGAGGATAAATATCATTTTATAATTTTTTACTAATAGTAGGTCTTTAAGACACTTTTTCCTGTGAATGTTTATGTCTACGTTTAAGACTGCAAAATTTGTTTCACTTATTAGAATGTGATAAAACTTATACCATCCCAACCGTGGTGAAATTATATACATGTTCAAAAAAAATATTATTTGATTTCATTATTTTTTGATGAAGTTATGGCGGGCAAACGGAAAGTGCTCTGTTTTCTTTATGTTTTCATACCACTTTCACGGAAAAAATCATAAAAAATAAAATATTACTGAAAAAAATACAAAATAAAATCCATCCCAAGATAGATAGTGGCATATAACTTCTCACCAAAGGAAAAATATATATATCAATTTTTGGTCATCCAAATTGTGGGCAAACGGACTATAATCTTATCGGCGCTTTTCAAAAAAAATACCAAGTCATTGAATTTTTAGTGTTTAATATAGCTAATCTTGTCCATTTTTTACAAAAATTAGTATTTTAGAAACTAGATTCTGGATGCTATGATTCATATTAATATAATTTTGTCTAATTTTGAGTGTATGTATTGCTAATAATCCCTATAAGTTGATATTATGTTGTTATTTGCAATATGATGTCCACGGATGACCCTATATTTGTCCATCAACTTCCTGCACTTACCCATCTTTGACCCAGGATTTGACTAAAAAAAACAACAAAGATTGACCAATCATGACACAGGGAAGGAGAAAATGACAGAGGCCATAAATCAATAAATTTTCAAGGCACAAATGGGGTGAGACAATTTTGAGCACCAGCATTGGCTCCAACTCAGGGATGGTAACTCCCTATGATTGACACAAGAACAAAGGTATACCAAGTTCCAAAAATATCCATTGGGTGACAGATTCAGTTTGTAGGGCAGAGAAACAAAGCCATCTCAAAAAATGAAATAGAGAAAACAACAAAAATAGGTCACCGAGGACTAGAACGAACATAAACACAAAAGATAGGACACAAGCAACAAATTATACAATGTACACAAGATTCTACCTTGATTTAAAGAAAATATTCAATGAAAATATTGAAGTGCCTGCCATCCTGAGTATGACCATGCCAAGAGGCTGTTGTATTCTTTCATCAACTGGAAATATAGCTCTTTTTCTTCTCTGTTTAGTTTATAAACCATCCATTTTATCTGAAGCTCCTCCATTGTGTTTAAGTCAAATTCTTTAAAAAATTTCAAGGTTGCATCATAGACTAAATTCCTATAAAAAAAAAACATACTTAGGAACTCCATTTTCAACACTTTCATACTCCCTAAAATCCACAAAACTCACAATTTTTTTAAGATCAACATCTACTTGCAAAACCTCATAAGATGCATTGCTTGGATCTTCAATAAAGTACATCATCTTCTTCTCTGCATATAATTTCACCAGGTTTCCTTCAATGGGGATAGTTTCATAAGACATGTCCATTTGCACACTACCACCAAGACTTGCTGCCCACTTTCTTGACAATGACATCCTCCACTTGGCAGGGTTGTCAACAATCACCATATCAAGCTTTAAGTTCCTTCTAGGATAAGATGTAAGTTGCATAACCAGATCTTTGATAGATCCCACCAATGGTACCTCTCTAGATTCCATGGTAGTTCACTTCCCATATGCTGCTATCATTTTGATGTTTATCTCATTCATGACTTCCAAAGGCATGACATTGCATGATGCCCCTGAGTAAAACATGTAGTTGTGCAAAATTTTGTCCTTAATGATCAAAGTAGTGAAGAATGGATCCACATTCAATTGGGATTTGACCAAATAAGTTCCTAAATACACCTCTGGTGGTTCCCCCGGATCTTCTAATACTTATGGCTTTTCCAACTCTACAACAGTAAGGGGAATCTCAACCTTGGTTACATCTCTACCTTGTATGATCTCTTCCCCTTTGAATTCTAAATATTCAAAAGCCCTCTTATTGTGCTCAGGTATCCTAAGAAGCTCAATAATTGGGACATGAATTTTGATTTGGCTCAAAACTTGGGCTATGTCATATGGAAAAAAATTGGATAAAGCATCACTAGGAGAAAGATTGGAAAATTCATCAGATGGAATGGGATTCTTTTTAGGGTGGGCATGGGGATGAACAAATTTTTTTCTTGGGGAAACAAGATCTCTTCCCAATGCATTTTTCTTTGGGGTTTCTTTGGCAAGCAATGGAAATTTGGACTTGGCTTGTGGCCCCTTAGCAGCTTTACTTCTGGTATTGTGATCCTTTTCTTGGGAAACTACAATATTCATTAATAGTTGCTTATCTTCTTCTGAAGGAACTCCTCCATCATAATTTTCAATCATTAATGCCCTCAAGTATTCAAAATAATTAGTGAGAAATTCAAAAGCTGGTACAGTTTCTACTTCTAAAGTATGAGAGGGAGGAAGAAAAGGTACTTGGTGGATGCAATCCCAAAAATTAGCAGTAGGTATAGCACTTATTACCTCAGTTGAAGTTGCTTCCATTGGTGAACTTGCAGGGATATCCATCATGTAGGCATCATCATCATTGTCATCATCAACTTCCTCTTTTTCTTGTTGATATTCTTCACAAAGAACATGAGGCATGAAACATTTTTCACACCAATTAATGACCTTTGTTTCCTCCACCATAGAAACTCTAGTAGCCAGAGGATTAGGCACCATTCTATTTTCTTTGCCTTGGGGCTAGTCTATTGGAATAAGCCAATAGGTGGGTTTGCCCCTATCATCATTGTCTTTGCATGCATTTTTCCTAATATATCTTGGCCTTTGTTCTTATGTCGGCCTTGTGAAATCTGACCCAACTCCTTTCTCAGCTCAAGAGCAGCTTGTAGGAGATCTCCTTGACATTCCCTGACCAAAGTCTTCAGAACGGCTTTCAAATCAACAGCCTAGAAAGATCACGGTTTTTCTAGAGTCGACCAGTAGTTAGGCCTTTTGTCTCATATTGCATCACTTGCTATCGCAAATAAATTTTCATCTCGGAATTGTATGGTGTCTATTTCCATAGCCATGCGATTATGTTTTGCCTGAATATTATTATTATCGTTAAATTGTCTCTAACAAGTAATATGCAAGCCAATTTATGACACATGCATCAGCAGTAGCTTGATCAAACATAGATTGGTGCACATGGCCTCGATCCTAACAAGAAATATCCTCAGGAGCTTTATGAAACCTTGTATTGGAGTCATGCACGGGACTCATTAAGGTTCTTCCATGGATAATTATCTACGCCACTCATTATACGACACCAGAAATTGCTAGGAAGAAATCAGTCGACTCTCAGAATATGGTGGTGTAAGTGAGATTAGAACAGCTTTTTGTCAAAGTATCAATAGACCGTTTTTTGGTCAACGCCATTGGCCACTGTAGTTCCTCCCATCCTCCATCTAAAGCAAAGAAAAGGGACAAGGGGAAGGGGACAGGGGAAGGGGCTCAATAACTAGAAAAGGCGTCTATCAGGTGTTTGTGAATGAGCTTCACATGCTGGTCACCAGTTATGGACTTTATGTTCCTTGTAAAAAGTATTGGCATTATGTTAGCTTACATCTTGACGCAGTTCAATTTAATGTTATCTAGCTATTTTCAATAAATAAACTAGTATAGTTATCTTAAATATATTTATCTAAAACACAATGAGATATATGTAATGTGGGTAAAGCTTTGTTCCTATTGGGGAGGTGACTCACATAAGGGTAGACAAATTGATGAGGGGCAGAGGGTCCTTGGATATCTCTCGGAGTATACTTTTACATAGATGTATTTACGATATCCCAAAGGCTAGTAGCATCTTTTGGTGTTGTGTGTAAAAAACCCTAAAAGATTGTTGCAAAGTATAAATCAAAACTTGTCAGCATAAAAATTTAAGGCCCCTCTAAAGCTGGACAGTTCAATTCCACAAAGAGGCTACATTTTGAATAACAATTAGTCACTTGAATGGCAGTCTTAAATGATAGTAAAAAATTACTTATACATCATATGGATATCCCTCTGTAGTTGATCTAATAAAGCCTTCCTAACATCCCTCCAAGATTTTCGGAATCCTTCCAAATTTTTCTTTTCCTAGCTTTGGAAGATAATGTCCTGATATCTTCCCATTTGCCAAAGAAAGTTCTCTTGTCCTTGTTGTTTTTGCAATTATGTAGATGATACCAGATGCTTACTCGCCAGACATTTAAGACACTTTGGGAGTTATCAAAATACAATCGTATACAGGGATTCGCCATCTATGGATTTCCACCTTCCTTGTGTAATCCACCCACTAAAAAATGATCTCATACAACCCTGTATGGATTGGAGATTACCCCATCATCTATTACTATTCCTTGGGATATTAAGTGTTTATCAGTAATCCATCAACGTAATACTTGTAGAGTAGTTTAATACTCATTCATTCTAACACTTGTAACTTGATATACTTCATACCAGGGCCTATGCACTGCATTTTATTTAAGTTTTGGATGTCTCACAGAACCTTAGACGCATACAATAGATGATATGACCAGGGTCTGAGAGATGAACTGCTAATCACAACCTCTTGATGGTGTAGGGATGCCACTTCGGATGTAGGAGATACTTCACCTTGGGACACATGGACTATCAAATTGCCAAAAATCTTGAGACAAGATCAATGGTCTGAACATACCTAGTAGAACAGATGCCCTACAACAGTGCCACGTAGTGGTAAATGACAATTCTACAAGGGATCATGTTTATAGATTCTGAATAAGAGGAGTAGGTTGAAACCATTACTCTACAACTCAACTTAGAGGAATCCCCGCCAATTGGAGCCACTAGTGTTGGTACCCAAAACTTAATCTTCTTCTCAAGGCCAAGCAACATCATGGATTCAAGAGGACAGCTCAGAGGCAGCCACATAGATGATTATATGTGTTGTTTATGCAGCCAGTGAAGCAATCTAAACTAATCCCTTTAGTTACTCAGATCTTGTGACAGAGGAGTGGGTAGCACCTTAACAGGATGTGATATGATCCTAGCTATTTTAGGTTGTGCCTTTCAACCAAGGTAAGAGAACCTATTTTGTAACCTCTGTTTATTTGAATAACACTGGTAAGTCCTTCTTTCGCATAGATTTTATAGAGAAGACCTTGGGAAAATATGATCAACACACCAAATTTGACTCTTAGGAGTTGTCACTACCAAATTGTGGAGATATTTTCACAACAAGGAAAAGGTTACTAAAGACAATTGGGACCCTGATTGCTTTCTGCATGTTTTCACAATGATGAGTATTATGCATTGTTGTACACACATGACAAACATGGGTAGTACGGGTAGGATTAGTTGTTTTCGAATAAATTTCTGGGTGGGAGGTAGGGCAAGGATGAACTTGACTTCACCAGATCCTTGAAGAATCTTACAAAATGGAAGTTTAAACCAACATAATGCCACATAATAGCTAGAAGTCTTTCTTTAACTAGAATATGTGCTTCAATGGAGGCCTAAATTAGCACTTTTTCACACAATCTTTGAGATTCTATCACGAAGGCTCGAGTTAGAAGACCCAACAAAGCATCAAGATTTAAGCCAAATCACTGCCTAAGGTACACCTAGAGGCTTACATACAATCCCTATCAACAGATGAGAGAAAAGTGATTTTAAATCGTTTATTCCAAATCCCAGATGAAAGCTCTTCTGAGAAATGAAATTGTAGATGCCACTAAACTATCACAAGGATTGAGTTCTGCGTGATTGAATTAGATTTTAATAAAATATTGCAACAAAAACAAGAAAAACTACTCTGCATACATTCATAAATAAAACAAACTCATTTTTCTCAAGACAACATAGAATAACCCGAATTTGATTAAATCTATCAGTAGGGGAAAGTTTCATAGAACAGTCTTAGAGCTTGTCAATGGTTATACACTCGCAACCACCTTGACATGATCAGACTTCAATACAAAAAGAGATATTCAAGCTTCTCAAATGGCTTCTAAAAAATGATGAGCTTATGTCAAGCTTTTCCTCTATTAGAATTTTCTTCAACCTCTAGTCACTCTGACCTCCTAACTTCCAACTTCCAACCCTTTGCACTGAAAAAAAATCGTGCCATTTATAAAATTTTACAACCGAGCCCATTTCTCCCTTGAAAGATCAAGAACATTGAGTGCACCGGTGCTTGCCATGATCACGATCACAATTTCCGAGATCCGATCTGCAAAAAGTCACTAGACACTCGAGGGGGC
Source organism: Taxus chinensis (assembly GCA_019776745.2). Taxonomy (NCBI): domain Eukaryota; kingdom Viridiplantae; phylum Streptophyta; class Pinopsida; order Cupressales; family Taxaceae; genus Taxus; species Taxus chinensis. The sequence goes on along the minus strand of CM034148.1, from coordinate 123,079,323 downwards.
AAATCTCTTCGAATACCTCCCACATTCAAGGTCCTTCCTCTGGTAGATCACTCTTTCTTCAATTTTCCAACCACTTCCACCCCTAATATGTCAAATTTGGCTCCTTGCAAGCTCGGGAGAAGAAAAATGGAAAACTCCAATCGAGCTCGATAGTCAGGACCATTTTAATGGTCAAAAGACATCTTTCTATATCTCCCCACCAAACTCAGATATCAAAATTAACTCCCTTCTCTGCTTGGTGTGTAGAAAAAGACCAAAGAAATCATGAAGACTCGCACTTCCAGACGTGTTTCAGAAAAATGGGGGGAAAATCAGATTTTTAGACTCTCAATTGTCGTTGATCTTTACTTTGAAATTTGGGCCGTCCATGTCGGAAGATTCAAACCTTAAGAAATATACCTGGGGGCTTCCTCTGAATTTTTACAATCTTTTGGAAAAAATAGAAAAAAATTCACATTTTATCTCTGCACCTCTGCCCTAAAAAAATGAGCCTGACACGTGAATCCAAAGGTGGGTCCTAAGTAGGAACCGCAGCCAAAATTCTGTCTATTTCACCTCTTTTTTGGAAAAGGGAAAATTTTCCAAGTTTTCCTTGCAGCTCCACCCTTAGGAAATGAGCCTGACACATGTCCAAATATGATTCGAGCGGGGCTGCACTTCCTTTTTTACTTTTGAATATTTTCTCCCAAAGGGAATTTTTCCAAATTTCCCCTGAGAGTTTGCACCTCCGCCGTTGATTGGAGCAAGCTTTGACCTTTCCTTTATTAGGCCTATGGGTGATTTTAATGTTTTTAGTCATTTTCATGTCAAGGGGAAAAAAATCCAAATTACCTCCAATGGGCCACCTCCCTTCCCATTTGAATTTTCAAACCACCACGTCTCACCATGGTGCACCTTGAGGTGGTCCCAAAAATTTTATACCTTAAACGAGCATGGGCTCGCCACTTGTCCTGGCCTGGCAAAGCTTGTTTGAATGCTTTCAGTTCAGTGGAAGGTGCCATGTGTCATGCTCCGAGGCAGTCTCTTTTACTGTTGAAAAGTCTAAGAAAAATGTAAAGTGAGCGGAGGCCTCCACGTGTCCTCATGGCACTCCTTCAAAATGGAACCTAAAAGGCTAGTCCCCAACATGCGCGACTCCTCCATGTGTCCCGGACTTCCAATATTTTTTTTAAAAAAAGACTAAGTATGGGAAGACCTGACAGAAGCCTCCACGTGTCTCTATCCTGCCAAACCTCCATGTTTCCTCCCGGCACTACTCTAACACCAAACCAAAAAGTAAATCTTCAAATGAGCATCGTTCACCCACGTGGATAGATTTTTGAGTTGAGGCTTTTCATAGAACTTTTGAAGTATTTAGCCAAGCCGTGTCAAACCAAAAGGTGTCACATCCCCTATAGATGCAAGGATGCAAATTTGACTAGGAGAAATGCCCGTCAAACCGTGAAATATAGAAAAATGACCATTTGAGCCTGGGAATGAAATTTTCTTCAAGGATAGAAAGTTTAGAAATGTTACAAGGCTCAAATTGTTAGGAATTAGTATTCACATGGTTTTTAGTATTTGTTACATGTTAGTTTATTATACATATATATTGTTATAACAATATATATTACAGGATTAATTGTTGTAACACCTCCCTATTTTATTGGAGGTTGTTTTGGCTACGTATATGGCTATTTAATAGCCATATATATCTAAACATTAATATAGTGTGAAGATTATATTTTTGTGTTTAACATGTGTATTATTTTCATTTGGTATCGGAGCAGTTTGATTCTCTGTATGTGATGGAAGTGTAAATTGATTGAAGGGGCGGTTAGTATTTTTCATGTCCCATGTATGGAAAATTGAATTTTATCATTTAGTATATTTTGAATGTGCAGTTCAATTTTTTTGTATTGGATTGATATGATATATGTACATTGCATATCATCCATTTTGGTTCGTAGACATCAGTGATTCCGTTGAATTTTTCTGAATTGGGTATATTTTGCTTGAACTTTTTATTGAGATTCAATTTACAAACTATGTCTATGCTAACAACAAAAATTAATTTACGGCTCCAGCTAAGTTTCGATCAGGAAGGAGACCATCCATTGCATCTTTTCTTTCCCATACTCTCCTCTAGCCTCGACCCAGATCTGTTGCATATTATTTTATCTATGAATTGATTCATTATTTCTAGATCTAGTTGAGCGTTTAACACATGATTCAACACGTCACAACATAAGGACGTCCCCAACATTGCAGTTTTTGTGCAGTTCTGTTTTGATCCATTTTGCATTGCATCGATTTGGTATTTAATTGGTCTTCTATCAATTATTGAATTGAGTAATTTTTCCTGAGTGTTGCTTTGGTATCCACATTGATTTAAAACATTCATTGGACTCTATTGTGCATACCACGACTGCCCAGATGTTTATTAGAGTTATTGCTTCACAAGGCTAAAGTCATTGGTGAATGATCTTTTGAAAGTCAACCCTGTAATTTGCATTGATTCTATAGATTATTTCATGCAATTCCATTTGTATATCTGACATTACAGATCACCACTCCTATTTTGGGATCTGAGAGCTCCAAATTATCTCATCATCATTTGATCTATGTGCATAAAAAGGTAAATTTGAGTGCCACGCGTGTTTCATTGGTGTCAGATTTGCATGCATCTTCCTGGTGCTGGGAATATTTTTACCTTATGGAGCATATTATTGTTGAAATCATGGCGCAACAATGGACTGTTAAAATCTATAAGTGATTCATTCAGATCTACAAATAACTCTTGCATCGAATTTCCTACAAGATCTGTCGTTCTGTAAACAATATTCTCAAAGTGTTTGGCAGAAAATACAATGTATTCAAGTATTATCCGTAATAGGTATTTTTGTCTTAAATTATATTGTTTAGGTAGTCATTTTCCTATAAGTTTTTCATTTCTATTTTAAGTCAATTTTAGAGTCACCGTATGTTGTCTATGGTCTATAGGAAAGTCCCATATTTTTGTGTGGAGTTATTCAAATTGATAAGTATTGTTTTGAAAGTTAGTTGTCAATGTAAAAGAGACTTGTATAAGTGTCAAAGCAATAATGGTTTGAAAACTCATGTCATTAAGAGTATAAGTTTCTTATATAGCACCATTCGTGTGTTTGTCGTAAAGTGTCATGATATGTATATATGGTAAAATAGTCATTTTTGTGTCCATTTTCAAAAAATCAAGGAGTCAAAATATTGAGAATTAATAATGTAAAGGTTAGTTGCGGTCAAGTCAAGAGTCGATTTTTGTTTAGTCATCAAAATTTCATTGTGGGTCAATCTATTGTAAAAAGTGTCATCTTCCAAAGTTTGAAAAAAAAATAAAAATTGCCCATATTTCAATTTTGGACCCATTTTCACTTGTACGCGACGTCCAAATTATTGAAGGTATTTTGAGCTTCATGATCACATCCGGCTGAACTAGTAGCATGATAATGGAGGAAGGAGGCATCGGAGGAAGGAGGTCAAACATCGACCTTTCGTCAGTCACCAACGACGAGGCCATGCAGAAGATGTGGTGGTATATGTATGGTGTGAGTATATGATTTTTAGTGTGGTTTCCATTTTCTCAGTGTGCTTCAATTTGCAGTGTTCCTGGTTTGTGTGGTATTTGATGGATGTTGGAAAGAGAGTTGTGTTAGAGTGCAGATGACTGTCAGTGATCCTCTGACTGACTTGGTCCTCTGACTGCCATACTTCTTTGGAAGATGGTCGGCTAGAAGAATACGTTCACTATCATTAGTGACCATGTGTAGCAAGACCTAACTAGCAAGATCCATTCAGGTGTATGTTCTTCGATGCATTTTGCTTTTCAGTATCTATTTGAGTAGAATTTCACATTGTGGGGGGGAATACATACCAATGTTCCATTCCCATTCTGCACCCAAAATGACTTAGTCAAGGAAAGCTTCCAGTGGCAGTGGCAGTGATCAATGACAGAGACTATGATTAAGAACATTACGATTCTTATAGGAAGTAATGTGTATTTTTTTATATATATCTTCTATTGTGTGGTTTTGTGTTATGCAATTTGTGTTTACTACATAATTCCCTGATGTATAAGCATAGTCGTGAATAGTAGCACCTGAGTAAGTCACTTCATGGATCTTGAAAGGGTTTGTGGGAGGATCTAGAAAACCACATGAGGTGGATAGTTGATGGGACCTGTTCACGTCAAGGTTTTTGGTAATCCTATTTAAAACCATGGAAGGAGAGAGCCTTTCTTTTGGATCAAGGTCATGAGTCACAGAGTTGGACATGCCACAGGGGTGAGCATACTGCAGTTGAGTGTGTGGATGTTTTTCTACCATGTAAACACTAAGGGGGGGGGGAATGTTAGGAATTAGTATTCACATGGTTTTTAGTATTCGTTACATGTTAGTTTATTATACATATATATTGTTATAACAATATATATTATGGGATTAACTGTTGTAACACCTCCCTATTTTGTTGGAGGTTGTTTTGGCTATGTATATGGCTATTTAAAAGCCATATGTATCTAAACATTAATATAGTGTGAAGATTATATTTCTATGTTTAACCTATGTATTATTTTCACAAATACGTTCTTCAAGGACACATCAATTCAGTCTTTGTCAAGTATCTAGGATAGAAATGTCAAGGAAAACAAATCTTGACTGTGGAAAATAAAGAGAACGGGAACATGTGAGTTTTGAAGGAACTGAGCACGGGAGACTCAAAATACAGACCCTTTCAGAGGAACAAAGAAACGAGGAGACAATCATGGACCCATACATGATCTTTGACCCAGGAGCTAACTAAAAAAAACAACAAAGACTAAAAAAGCAAAAAATGGGGAAGGAGAAAATGACAGAGGCCGTAAATCAATAAATTTTCAAGGCACAAATGGGGTGAGAAAATTTTGAGCACCAACACCTCCCTACATGAAATATTCCCATAGTCTAATCCTACTCCACACTTAAGAAATCTACCTTTTGGTGCTTAGAATAGCCTCACCTCATTTTTGCCTTTGAAAATTTATTGATTTTTGGCCTCTTGTCATTTTCTCCTTCCCTGTGTTGTGCTTGGTCAGTATTTGTTGCTATTTTAGCCAGCTCCTGGGTCGAAGATCGTGTATGGGTCCATGCTTATCTCATTGTTTCTTTGTTCCTCTAGAAAGGTCTATATTTTGAGTCTCCCATGCTTTGTTCCTTTGAAAACTCATGTTTTCCCATTCTCTCTATTTCCCACAGTTAGAATTTTTTGTCCTTGATGTTTCTATCCTAGATACTTGAAGAAGAATGAATTGATGTGTCCTTAAAGAATGTATTTGAGCCTTGTAACATTTCTAAACTTTCTATCCTTGAAGAAAATTTCATTTCCAGGCTCAAAAGGTCATTTTTCTGTATTTTACAGTTTGATGGGCATTTCTCCCAGTCAAATTTGCATCCTTGCATCTACAGGGGACGTGACACTTTTTGGTTGGATGTGGCTCGACTGAATACTTCAAAAATATATGAAAAGCCTTAACTCAAAAATCTGTCCATGTGGGTGAATGGCGCTCGTTTGAAGATTTAATTTTTGGTTTGGCCTTGGAGTAGTACTGGGAGGAAATGTGGAGGTTTGGCAGGATAGAGACACAAGGAGGCTTCCACCGGGTCTTCCCATACTTACTCTTTTTTCAAAAAAGTTTTATTGGAAGTTTGGGACATGTGGAGGAGCCGCACATGTTGGGGATTGGCCTTTTAGGTTCCATTTTGAAGGAGATCCATGAGGACACATGGAGGTCTCCACTCACTTTGAATTTTTCTTAGACTCTTTAATGGCCAAATAAGACTGCCTCAGAGCATGACACGTGGCGCTTTCCGCTGAGCTTCAAGTATTTAGGCAAACCTTGCCAGAACAGTACACGTGGCGAGCTCGCGCTCATTCAGGGTATCAAATTTTTGGGACCATCTCAAGGAATGCCATGATGACACATGGTAGTTGAAAAGTCAAAGAGGATAGGGAGGTGGACCATCAGAGGTAACTTGGAATTTTTTACCCTTTAGCATTAAAATCTCAAAATAGTCCACAAACCTGATGAGGGAAATAGTCAATGCTTTAACCCGGTCAACGACGGAGGTGCAGAATCTCTAAGGAAATTTGGAAAAATTCCCTTTGGGAGAAAAGACTCAAAAGTAAAAAAGAAAGCGCGGTCCCGCTTGAATCATATTTGGACACGTGTCAGGCTCATTTCCCGAAGGCGGAGCTGCCGGGAAAACATGGAAAATTTTCCCTTTTCCAAAAGAGAGTAAAATGATAGAATTTGATTACGGTTCTACTTGAATCACATTTGGACGCATGTCAAGCTCATTTCCTGAGGGTGCAAGTGTGGACAAAAATGGATTTTTTTTCCATTTTTCCAAAAAATTGTAAAAATTCAAAGGAATCCCCTAGGTCTGTTCTTAAGTTCAAATCTTCCACGTGGATGGCCCAAATTCAGTGTAAAGATCAATGACAACTGAGAGTCTGAAATATTGATTTTCGCTCCCATTTTTCTGAAACATGTCTGGAAGTGTAAGTCTCCATGATTTCTTGGTCTTTTCTGCATGCCAAATAGAGAGGGGAGTTAATTTTGATATCTAAGTTTGGTGGGAAGATCTGGAAAGATGTCTTTCACCATTAAAATGGTTTGAATTTTGTGCCCAATCAGATTTTCCATTTTTCTTCTCCTAACCACACAAGGAGCTAGATTTGACATATTAGGGGTGGAAGTGGTTGGAAAATTGAAGAAAGAGTAATCTACTAGAGGAAAGAGTTGAAAGCGGGAGATATTCGATGAAATATGCCCCCTCGAGCATCTGGTGACTTTTTACAAATTTGATTATGAGAATCATGAAATAATCATGGCGAGAACTAGTGCATTTAAGGTTTTTTTCTTTTGGGGAGAAAGGGGCTCTATTGTACAGGTTATAAATGGCACAAATTTTTTGTGCAAATGGTTGGGAGTTTTTAGAGAGGCCAAGGATTGATTTTTCTAGCAGAAAAGGCTTGATAGAGCCCATCATTTTTTGAGAAGCCATCTAAGAAGCCTGTATATCTCTCTTTGTGTCAAATTTAATCGTGTCAAGGTGGTTGCAAGTTTACAACCATTGACAAGCTTTGAGATTGTTCTAGAAACTTTCCCTTGCTGATAAATATGATCAAACTTGAGTTATTATGTGTTAATATTGAGCAAAGTGTATTTATTTCATCTCTGAATGCATGTGAATAGTTTTTCTTGTTTCAATTGCAATCTTGTACCAAAATCTGGTCCAATCACACAGGTCTCAATCATTTTGATAGTTTAGTGGCATTTGTAATTTCATTCCTCAGAAGAGCCTTCATTTGGGATTGAAATAAACTGTTTAAAATCACTTTTCTTTTATCTTGTTGACATAGATTATCTGTAAGCCTCTGGGTGTACCTTAGGAATGGTTTGATTTGAATCTTGGTGCTTTATTGGGTCCTATGACTCAAGCCTTCGTGAAAAATTCCTATAGGCTATATGAAAAAGTGCCAATCTAGGCCTCCATTGAAGCACATATTGTAGTTGAAGAATTTTTTTTAACTTTTGGGGAATTTTTTTGTTTGAATCTTTCCATTTTACATAAGCTCTTAAGGATCTAGTGAGTTAAGTGCATTCTATCTCCCCTCCCACCAAAAATTTTATTTAAACAACTAATCCTACCCATACTACCCCTGTTTTTCTCTGTATACCCACACAAGACCAAAATCCATTTGTTAAAGTATGCAGAATAGATCAGGATTCCAAATGTCTTTAGTAACCTTAACCTTGTGTTGAAAATATCTCCATAATCTAGAAGTGACAACTTGTGAGAGTCAGATTTGGTGTGTTGATCATATTTTACCCAAGGTCTTCTCTATAAAATTTATGCAAAAGAAAGGTACCTATATCTCCTTTCAGATAACAGAGGTTACAAAATAGGTTCTCTTACCTTGGTTGAAAGGTAGAACCTAAAATAGTGAGGATAGATCAAATCTGCTTGAAGGTGCTATCCATCTCTCCACAAATCCAAGTAACAAAGGGATAGTTAGATTCCCCCCTGACTACAAAATGACATATATTCATGATCTAGCTACTTCTAAGCTCCCTGTTGAATTTGTGTTGTTACGTGGCTTGAAAAGGAGAACAAATTTTGATACCAACACTAGTGGCGCCGCTGCCAGGGAGTGTTTTAAGTTGTTGAGACTAATTTTCTGATTCATTTTCCAGGATAAGTGGCACCGTTACTAGGGACGTTGTGATTTCAGTTTATTTTTTAGACCTTGGTAAACATTTCTTGTATGATCTAAAGTGCCAGAAATCTATCTTAAATATGATCATGTGTTCAAGCTTGCATGAAGTTTCAAGTTACAAGTGTTGTATGTAACTTTTCCAGTTTTCTACAATTTTGTGCTGGTATTCAATGATAAATCTTGGTAAAGGAAGGTTAGAGATTTCATATCCAGTTTATAAGTGTTGACAGAGTATATTTTAGTGCATTTGCACAACTAAGGTGGAAATCCTTAGTGGCGACTCCCTGTTGATTTGATTTTGATAAGGACCAGTGTCTTAAATCTCTGTCAAGTAAGATTTGTTACTAATATTTGCAAAGCTGGAAGGAAGAAGATCTTTCTTTGCTAGGGATCCTACTAGGACATTGTTTCCAGAGCTAGGAAAAGCAAAATCAGAAGGAAGAAAAGCTTGGAGAGTTGTGGGAGATCAGCAGACAAGAAGAGGGATCTCCATTGATGAAAGTGATCAGCCTATCATTGAAGACTTCCATTCAAGTGACTCTGATTCAGGTATCCTCTTTGTGGAATTGAACTCTCAAGCTGGAGAGGGGCCTTCATTTGATTTTGAAAGGTTTGCTTCACACTCTGCACCTGTCTTTTCTGAGGTTGATAGGGATTTCCAAGAGACAAGGCCTTTGGGGGATCTTCATTTTGAAAATTATACTCCTGTGTTCCAAGGACCCTCTGCCCCTCATCAATTTGTCACCCCTCTAGGGTCACCTCCTTAAAGTAACATGGCCCAACCCCCACCCAGAACCCCTTTTGTTGTAAACACCTTTGGACCTATAAATTTTGTGGGAATGGCTGGATATCCAAATGCAGTGCCTCAAGATGTAAGGAACAAAATGCCAAAGTTCCAAGGAAACAATGCTATAACTAGTGACCAACATCTGAAGCTCTTTCTCAATATGATGGAAGAATTTGATATTGAGCATGAGGATGTATACAAAAATTTGTTTTCCCACACTTTAGAGGAGGATGCAAGGGACTGGTATAAAGCATTACCAGATAACTCTATTGATTCTTGGGATGAAATGAACAATGCATTTAGATTACAATATGGTGATACGACTTACCCTAGGTTTCTTCTATCAGAGTTTGAAAACTATCAAGAAGAACCCCAATGAGTCATTACATGACTTCAATACAAGGTTTAATAAAACCTTTGAGGAGATTTCCTGTTAGGATAAGGCCATGTGATGAGTCATGTTTGATCAAATACACTGATGCATTTGATAAAAAGGCTGCATATTACTTGAGAGACAAGAACCCCAAAAATTTGAGGCAGGCCTTCACCATGGATCTCCAAATAGAGAACAACATCAAGGAAATTGGGAAGCCTCCAAAGAGGGAAGGTGTAAAGTTGGTTAACCCAGAAAAACCCCAAACAAATAAGGCTGCTGATTTGGAAGAAGTTGTGAAGACTTTGGCAGGGGCTATCAAGGAGATCTCCTACAAGCTAGCCCAAGATGAGAAAGGAGTTGGGAAGAGTTCACAAGGAAAACACAAGCAACAAGGCCAAGATAGATTTACAAATCATCAAAGAACTAATGATAGGGGCAAAGGACCTGTTGGATTTGGAAATAGGCAGTCCCAAGCTAGGGATAATAGAATGGTGCCTGATCCTTTGGCTGCTAGAGTTACTATGGTAGAAGAAACAAATGTCATTGATTGGTGTGACAGATGTTTCATGCCTCATGCTCCTTGTGAAGAATATCAGCAAGAAGAAGAAGAAGCTAATGATAATGATGATGATGTCTGCATGATGGGTTGCTCCACTAGCTCACAACAAGGGGCAACTTCAACTGAGGTGATAAGTGCTATGGACTGACTGCCACCTTTTGGACTACATTCATAGGGTACCTATTCTTCCTCTCTCTCATAATTTAGAAGTAGATACTGTACAAGCTTTTGAATTTCCCTAATAATGAATTTGAATACTTAAAGGGCCTTAATGATAAAGAAGTATGATGGAGGAATTCCCATCTGAGGAAGACATAGAAAGTTAATGATGAATGTTGTTGTGGCTCAAGAGAAGGAATATAACACAAGAAGTAAGGATATCAATGGGAGAAGGCCTCAATCCAATCCAAAAGCTCCCTTACTTTCAAACATCCCTAAAGAGGCTCTTAAGAAAGACGAATCTGCCAAAATCCCTGCAGTTCTAAACAATAATAATACCCTTCCTCATGCCCAAATTATCAAAAAATCTTGTACCACCTAATGAGTGTGTTGGCCTTCCTTCCAATACAACCTTGCCAAAGAATGTCCCATATGATATTGCCCAAGTTTTAAGTCAAATAAAAGTATCTGTTCCAATTTTTGAGTTGCTTAGGATTCTTGAGCACAAAAAGAGAGCATTTGAATACTTGGGATTGAAAGAAGAGAAGACTTCCCTAGGTAGAAACATAAACATTGTGGAGACCCCACTAGTTATCAAAGAACCAGAAGCACCACCAGCATCAAAAGAGCTAGATGAACCACCTGAGGTCTATTTGGAAACATCCTTGGTGGATTCTCAGATGAATGTGGATCCATTCTTCACTACTTTGATCATTAAGGATAGACTGTTGCACCATAACTGTATGTTTGACTCAAGGGCGTCATGCAATGTCATGCCTTTGGAAGTCATGAATGAACTGAATATTAAGGTAATGGTAGCATATGGGAAGTGCATTGCCATGAAATATATAGAAGTGGCAGTGGTGGGATGTGTGAAGGGTTTAGTGGTGCAACTTGTAGCTTACCTAGGTAAAAATTTAAAACTTGATGTTGTCATAGTTGATTTCCCAGTGAAGTGGGGTATGTTGTTGTCAAGAAAATGGGCTGTAAGTGTTGGTGGGAGTGTCCAAATAGACATGTATTTTTCCACCATCCCAGTTAAGGGAAAACTTGTTAGGTTGTATGGAGCGAAGAAAATGTTTCACCTTATTGAGGTTCCCAACAATGCGTCCTATGAAGTATTATACACAAATGTTGATCCAAACAACTTTGTGGGATTTGCTGATGGAAAGGAGCACAAGATTGAGGAATGTAAATGCCTTGAACAAACAGGCTCTCCTTGGACTCTATTGTTTGATGGAGCTTTCTCCAAGTTTGGGAATGGTGCTGGTGTTGTTTTGCTTTCTCCAAGTCAGGAAAATTTTGTTTTTTCCTTCAAACTCAACTTTGAGTGCACCAACAACATTGTTGAGTATGAGGCACTATTGTTGGGTTTAAGAATTGCTTGGAAATATGGTGTCAAGGACATCATTGTCAAAGGAGACTTAGAATTAATTGTGAAACAAGTCAGAAAACTATATGCCATAAAGAATCAACGAATGAAACAATATAAGCATGCAGTTTGGGACTTCATTGAGATGTTTGACTCATTTAACATAGTGCATCATGATAGGAAGTTCAATGATTTGGTAGACAAGCTTGTAGTGTTGGGATCTCGGTTTGACAATTGTACAATGTCCCCATATTGTGAATATGAGGTTGAGGTATTGACAAGACCATTTGTCCCTGAAAATATTAAACATTGGCAGGTTTTTGATGATGATGCTCAGTTCAGAAGATTTTTGCAGAACAAAAGAGAGTTTTCTAATCAGTGCATTGATTTGGAGCCAATGGTATGTATAATAGAGGGAAAGGAAACCTTGTTTGGCAAGGATATCATCCAGCTAAAGACCAACACCATTCCTAGAGGGCTGGTTGCTCTTGAGTCCAATTTTGATAATGCTGACCGCATTATTAACAGATGCATGATAGCCTCGAGGGATATTGAGGAGCATGATCTTGGCACAAAGGAGAAGCCAAGGAAGATTTGGTTAGGCAACAATCTCAGCAAAGAGGAAAAGTAGTCATACATCTAATTGTTGAAAAAATACCAAGATTGCATGGCTTGGACCTATTCTGAGCTCAAAGCATACAGAGAGGACTTGTTTCAACATGAGATTCCCTTGGATCCCAATGCAAAACCATTCAGGTAGAAACATAGGCCAATCAATCCACTTCTACCTCTTAAAATGCAAGAGGAACTGAAGAAACTAAGAGATGGAGGGATTATCCAACCCACAAGGTATTCTTCTTGGGTTGCTAACCTAGTACCAGTAAGAAAGAAGAATGGTGACATCAGGCTATGTGTAGACTTTAGAAATTTGAACAAAGCTTCAATGAAGGACAACTATCCTTTACCTAACATGGAACACATGCTGCAGTTGGTGACTGGTTCTAAGTTGCTTTCCACCTTGGATGGCTTCTTTGGTTATAACCAAGTTGTGGTGAAGGAATCAGAAAGGATCAAGACAACCTTTACTACTCCTTGGGGAACATATGTGTATGTCAGGATGCCCTTTTGTCTGATGAATGTTGGGGCCACCTTTCAAAGAGCAATAGATGTTGCTTTTTCTGGTTACATCAATGAGTTTATTACAGTATATCAAGATGATGTAACTGTATTTTCTAGGAAGAGAAGTGATCACCTGCTGCACTTGGAGAAGATGCTGATAAGATGTAGAGAATATGGCATCTCACTCAATCCAAAGAAATGCCATTTTGGAGTGCAGAAGGAAAAGTTTCTTGGTCACATTATGTCACAAGAAGGAGTGATGATTGATCCAGAAAGAGTGGAGGCCATCAGCGAAGTCCCAATTCCAAGAACCAAGAAAGGGAATTCAGTCCTTCTTTGGGAAGATAAACTTCATTAGAAGATTTATATCAAACTTTGCTGAGTTGACCATCCCAATCACTTCCATGCTAAAGAAATACCAAATCATCAAATGGGAGGAGTCTTCCATCCAATCTTTCAATGGAATCAAAGAGGCATTGAAGCATGCCCTTATTTTGGTAGTCCCATACTATAAGAAGCCTTTCTAGCTGTTTTCCTTTGCTTCAAAAAACACTATTGCTTCTGTCCTGTTGCAGAAGGATAATGAAGGGTCTAAGAGGCCAATTGCCTTTTTCAGTAAGGCATTGCAAGGGGCATAACTAAAGTACACCATTATGGAAAAGCAGGCATTTTCCTTGGTCAAAGAAACAAAGGTTTTCAGGCCTTATATTCTAAGTTCAAAGGTTGTTTCTTATGTTCCCCATACCATGGTAAAGGACATCTTGTCAGAGATGGAGGTCTCAAGAAAAATATGTAGATGGGTGAATAAGTTGCAAGAATATGATATGGACATCCAAACCATGAAGTTGGTGAGAGGTTTGGGCTTGGCTAAGCTTATGGATGAGAGCAACTTGTAGACTGTTGAGATAAATGAGGTTGAAGAAGAAAGGGCAGGTGTTTTTGAAAATTTGATGAATTCTGAGTGGTACAAGGATGTGATGTTCTATCTTAGACATTTAAACTACCCTAAGCATTTAAGTAAGAACCAAGAAAGAGATCTTAAGTTGGCTTCCCAGAAATATGTCATTACTGATTTTGGGTTGGCATGGAATTACCCGGAGGGAGTCCTCTTAAGATGAATTACTAACGAAGAAGCCCCCAAGATAATCGCTGATCTCCATGGAGGAGTTTGTGGGGGGCATTTTTCAACAAGATTCATAGCACACAAGATCCTGAGGGCTGGTTATTGGTGGCCAACTCTCTTCAAGGATACAACCTTGTTGGTTAGAAGATGTGAAATTTCCAACTTCTCTGGAAGACTGAAAACTTCAAGCTCCCTTCCTTTGCAGCCTGTATCAATTGAAGCTCCATTCAAGAAATGGGGAATGGATTTCATTAGTGAGATTTCAGACCCTTCAAGTGCTAGCCACAAATGGATTCTTGTAGCAACTAATTATTTTACTAAATGGGTGGAGGAAATCCCCACCAAGAAGGCAACACACCAACTTATCATGGACTTTGTGCTAAACAACATCATCTGCAGGTTTGGGGTACCAGTTAAGATTATTTTTGACAATGCCATGAGCTTTAGAGCTAAACCTTTGGTGGCAATGTGCAAAGAATATGGAATCAACTTGACATATGCCTCCAATTACAACCCCCAAGGAAATGGACAAGATGAGTCCAATAATAAAATTTTTCTGAAGATTATCAGAAGAACAGTAGAGAAGAACAAGAGAAAGTGGGGTGAACAATTGAAGTTTGTTGTTGGGTAGATAGGATCACTATTAAGACGGTCACTAGAAATAGTCCATTTGAGTTGGTATATGGGACTCAGGCCCTGCTACCCCTTCATATGAAACTATCTTCTTATCAGTTCATTCAACAATTGGAAGATCAGGAGGTAAGTCCTTATGATGCTTGTATTAACTAAATTGTCGAGATTGATGAAGAGAGGAGGGCATCCCACCAGAGGCATGTAAAGTTCAAGAGAAAAGCTGAAGAAACTATTTGACAAGAAGGTCACTCCTAGAGCTTTCAATATTGGAGATCTTGTGCTACTATGGGATAGCAGGCATGAAGATAAGGGAAAGCATGGAAAATTTGACTCATTATGGGTGGGCCCTTACTCCATTGACATTAGAATTGGTGAACACACCTTCTTCTTGAAGGATTTGGATGGTGAACTACTCAAACTTCCTGTTAATGGCAGGCATCTGAAGCATTTCTTGGATTGATTCCCCAGAATCAAGGTAAACATATTTTGTACAGTGTATAGTCAGTTGTTTGTTTCCTATTTTTGTGTTTTTTCTCAATTTGGTCCTTGGTGACCTATTTTTGCTAGGTTTCTCTGTTCATTTTTGGAGATGGCTTTGTTTCTCTACTCTACAAGCTCAATCCATTTCCCAATGGATATTTTTGGCACTTGGTCTACCTTTGTTCTTGTGGCACTCACAAGGGAGTGCCCATCCCCGAGTCTGGAGCCAATGTTGGTGCTCAAAATAGTCTCACCCCATTTGTGCCTTTGAAAATTTATTGATTTATGGCCTCTGTCATTTTCTCCTTCCCCGTGTTGTGCTGGTCAGTCTTTGTTACTATTTTTAGTCAACTCCTAGGTCAAAGATCATGTATGGGTCCATGTTTGTCTCCTCATTTCTTGTTCCTCTTGAAAGGTCTATATTTTAAGTCTCCCATGCTATGTTCCTTCAAAAATCACGTTTTCCCATTCTCTCTATTTCCCAGAGTCAGGATTTGTTGTCCTTGACATTTCTATCCTAGATGCTTGAAGAAGAATGAATTGATGTGTCCCTGAAGAACTTATTTGAGCCTTGTAACATTTCTAAACTTTCTTTCCTTGAAGAAAATTTCATTCCCAAGCTCAAATGGTCATTTTTTTGTATTTGACAGTTTGACGGGTGTTTGTCTCGATCAAATTTACATCCTTGCATCTACATGGGATGTGGAACCTTTTGGTTAGATGCGGCTTGGCTGAATACTTCAAAAATTCTATGAAAATCCTCAACTCAAAAATCTGTCCACGTGGGTGAATGATGCTCATTTGAAGATTTACTTTTTGGTTTGGCCTTGGAGTAGTGCCGGGAGGACATATGGAGGATTGGTAGGATAGAGAATGTGAAGGCTTCCACCGGGTCTTCCCATACTTAGTCTTTTTTCAAAAAAGTTTTTTAGAAGTCTGGGACACGTGGAGGAGCCGCGCATGTTGGGGACTGGCCTTTTAGGTTCCATTTTCAAGGAGTGCCATGAGGACATGTGGAGGCCTCCACTCACTTTGCATTTTGCTTAGAATTTTCAATCACCAAAGGAGACTACCTCGGAGCATGACATGTAGCATGTTCCGCTGAGGTGCAAGCATTCAGGCAAGCTTTGTCATGCTAGTACACGTGCAAGCCCGCACTCGTTCAAGGTATCAATTTTTTGGGACTACCTCAAGGTGCACCATGGTGACACGTGGAATTTTGAAAAGTCAAAGGGGTGGGGAGGTGGACCATCGGGGTAAATTTGGATTTTTTACCCCTTGACATGCAAATGACTTAAAATCTCAAAATGGCCCGCAAGCCCGATGAGGGAAATAGTCAATGATTTACCCCGGTCGATGGCGGGGGTGTGGACTCTCAGGGGAAATTTAAAATATTTCTCTTTGGGAGAAAAGAGTCAAAAGTAAAAAAGGAAGCAGTGGTCCCCACTCAAATCATATTAGGACATGTGTCAGGCTCATTTCCTTAGGGCGAAGCTGCGGGGAAAACTTGGAAAATTTTCCATTTTCCAAAAGAGAGTAGAATGATAGAATTTGAGTGCAGTTCTTCTCGAATCACATTTGGATGCATGTCAGGCTCGTTTCCCAAGGGCAGAGGTGTGGAGAAAAATGGAATTTTTTTCCATTTTTCCAAAAAATTGTAAAAAGTCAAAGGAAGCCCCTGGGTTTGTTCTTAAGTTTGAATCTTCCACGTGGACGGCCTAAATTCAAAGTAAAGATCAACGGTAGCTAAGAGTCTGAAATATGATTTTCCCCCCATTTTTCTGAAACATGTATAGAAGTGCTAGTCTTCATGATTTCTTGGTCCTTTCTACACACCAAACAAAGAAGGGAGTTAATGTTGATATCAGAGTTTGGTGGGAGAGATCTGGAAAGATGTCTTTCACCATTAAAATGGTCTGAATATTGTGCCTAATCGATTTTCCATTTTTCTTCTCCCAAGCACGCAAGGAGCTAGATTTGACAGATTAGGAGTGGAAGTGGTTGGAAAATTGAAGAAAGAGTGATCTACCAGAGGAAAGAGTTGAAACTGGGAGATATTCAATGAAATCTATCCCCTCGAGCACCTGGTGACTTTTTGTAGATTTGATTATGAGAATCACGAAAGAATCATGGCGAGCACTGGTGCATTTAAGGTTTTTGTCTTTTTAGGAGAAAACAAACTCTATTTTAAATGTTATAAATGGCACAAAAATTTCGTGCAAATGGTTGGGAGTTGGGAGTTTTCTAGAGAGATCAAGGACTGATTTTTCTAGCAGAAAAAGCTTGACAGAGCCCATCCTTTTTTGAGAAGCCATCTAAGAAGCCTGTATATCTCTCTTTGTGTCAAATTTAATTGTGTCAAGGTGGTTGCAAGTGTACAACCATTGACAAGATTTGAGATTGTTCTAGAAACTTTCCCTTGCTGATACATTTGATCAAACTTGAGTTATTATGTGTTAATCTTGAGTAAAGTGTATTTATTTCATCTCTGAATGCATGCAAATAGTTTTTCTTGTTTCTGTTGCAATCTTGTACCAAAATCTGGTCCAATCACACAGGTCTCAATCCTTGTGATAGTTTAGTGGCATCTGTAATTTCATTTCTCAAAAGAGCCTTCATCTGGGAGTGAGATAAATAGTTTAAAATCACTTTTCTTTCATTTTGTTGACAGAGATTATCTGTAAGCCTCTGGGTGTACCTCAGGCATGGTTTGGTTTGAATCTTGGTGCTTTATTGGGTTCTCTGACTTGAGCCTTCGTGATAGAATCCCATAGGCTATATGAAAAAGTGCCAATTTGGGCCTCCATTGAAGCACATATTCTAGTTGAAGAAACATTTTAAACTTTTGTGGCATTTTTTTGTTTGAATCTTTCCATTTTGCATAATCTCTCAAGGATCTGGTGAGTCAATTGCATCTTTTCTCCCCTCCCACCAAAAGTTTTATTTAAAACATCTAATCCTACCCATACTACCCCTATTTTTCCTCCATATACCCACACAAGACAAAAATTCCATTTGCTAAAGTATGCAGAACAGATCAGGATTCCAAATGTCTTTAGTAACCTTAACCTTGTGTTGAAAATATCTCCATAATCTGGAAGTGACAACTCATGAGAGTCAGATTTGGTGTGTTGATCATATTTTCCCCAAGGTCTTCTCTATAAAATTTATGCAAAATAAAGGTACTTGTATCTCCTTTCAGATAACAGAGGTTACAAAATAGGTTCTCTTACCTTGGTTGAAAGGCACAACCTAAAATAGTGAGGATAGATCAAATCCTCTTGAAGGTGCTATCCATCTCTCCACAAATCCAAGTAACAAATGGATAGTTAGATTCCTCCCCGGCTAGAAATGACATATATTCATGATCTAGCTACCTCTAAGCTCCATTTTGAATCTGTGTTGCTACTTGGCTTGAAAAGGAGAACAAATTTGGATACCAACACTACACAAGCAACCAACAAACATATAAAAACACTAAACAAAATGCATATATACACAATATAAAAAGGAAAATATTTTTCAAGAGTATAGCTCCTACCTTTCCATGGTAGAGCTTGATCCAAGACTTCCACAACAAGCTTCTTCAAGTCCAAAAAAGCACCAAAATCTCCAAAATCTCCAAAAAAATCCACAAGCATTCCCAAAGCACCAAAATCTCCAAAAAATCCACAAGCATTCCCAAAATCCTCTAACTCAAAAAATGCAAGAACACAAAGACATGAAGTAACCCCAAATAAGCAAAAGAACTTGAATAAATATAAAATGGAGAGAGAAGGGTGAGGTGACTCCATGTAGGATGCCACATTACTAATCCCCAACTCCACCTCACAATTCAAACTTCAAAATCCAAAGCACAATTGATAAGTGGGTGAATAAATGGCATTTTACTTACACACACAACCCAAGCCCACACCCCTTAAGGACTAAAAGTAATTACATGTAATAAGGTGCAATAAAAATTTACAATTTGTCTTCCCAAAACACATAATGGGGTATAATTTTGACCCCCCCAACCCATAGGTATAGTTGGCATAGAAATTTAAGAGGTGTGGGACAAGTTTAACCCTTCCCACATGCCTTCAAAATTGGCCCTTAACGATAAATTCGAATTTTCATGAGGGGGTAGAGTGTACAACACTCAAGATCACAAGCACTCAATCTTATAACACAAAACCCAAGATCCATCTACTCTAATAAATGAAAACTCTTGGTAACATCCACAATTAGTTAATAACAATATTAATTAACTTAAATAGGACACGAAAGCTTGTTAAGATGAAGGGGAAGAATACATCATTTTCTAAATAATTAAAACAAGGAAATTACATCACTAAAAATCACATACTACATTAAGTAAAGGAAACTAAACAAAATACAACACATAACCCCTTGGTCAAAATTTCCCCCTAACAATAATTTAAAAGCACACACACAAACACATGTTGACATGGTGACCCTTGTTGAATTCTTATAGAATTCCAATGTGGTTTGTCTCCAATCCCCCCGAAATTTGTTGTGACATGTTTACTTGTAAAACACATAACACCTCCTTTGACCTCATGGCTACATCAAAAACATCTAGGATAAAATATACAATATAAATCCACAATCATTTATATATGAAACAAATATCATCTAGGAAAATACGATATCATTTACAATTTCTAGCAACATTTCTATTCTACATTTCATCCATGTCAAAATGATCACAACATTAGTTCAATTAACAAAGCCTACTCAGTGTGAAGAAATATCGCATGTCTGAAATATATATATGTCAACACCATACTAACATCAATATAAAATGTCTCTAATAATCTACATGCATCATATATGAATCAAAATAAATTACAGTCCATTATCTCTAAAATCTAACATTATACCAAATCAAAAGCTATAGTAATATCCATAAGTATAGTCAACGGTATCATAATCAATAACAAAAAGGTGTCAAAGGGAAGTGGGCACTACACTACCATTCTGAGAATTCTTTCTAGGAGAGATTTGTTTCAAAGTGTTTCCTAACAAACATTTATGTTTCCAACATTTGGCTACATAGGGGTTAGACCAGGGGGAGTTCACTTATTAAAAGTATGGTATAACACATTTGTTCGAAGGGTATTAAATAATACCATTAATGTTAGTTTTTACCTTTCATTATTCAACCAATAATACCCCCTCCCATTATATTATTAGAATGAAAATACCCCCTATTTTTTCTGTGTACCTTATTTATCCATTTTTCCATTACAATATTATTTACCTGTTTTTTAATTATACCTTAATATATCAAAATATATATATATATCATATTTCACACTCAAATATTATTTTCTTAATGTATTTTCTCTAGAAAGAGATTTGGAAGCCATGTAATACCTATTACAAATTACCTTAATGTTAAGCTTTAACCATTCATTAATATTTCTTTAAATAATTAATATGGTGAAATAATATCATGTGTTGAAAATAATATTCAATCCAAGTTTTTTACCATCTTATTATTTCCTTTTTATGAATCCTCTAATTCTTGTTTTCTTATTCAAAAAGAGATTATAAAATAACTTTGTGACCACGAACATATTACAATTTTAAGGTATTTAGATTATAAAACTAGGGTTTAAATGTTTTAGTTTTTTATTAAAATTAACCCTACCTCTTCTATAGTCCACCTCTAGCCTACCCCCAATACCTAATTCAAAATAATAATAAATTATACCCTTTGACCCCCTATTGTCTTCCAGTATATTGAATTTTATTTTACAAATTTTAATTACCTCAATATGAACAAATGTGCTAGGATATTACCTTGCTAACGAACCCCTGCTGGTTTAATTAATACAAAAAAACTACAAGGATAAATGTACTAAAAATTCTGTGCATTTAAACCATAATCAAAAGGAACGTTGGAATATTTATGTTGTCTAGTCTTACTAGATTTAATATTATCAAAAATATGCCTATCATTGTGAGATACAAAAGCATCCTTAGAATGTTTGAAGAAATGAAAACTGTAATTACATTTCATGTGATATGGTGTAGGTTTATCACTTGTAGTTTCAAATGTCTTGGAACATTCACCTGTTTCATTCTTATCACCAACATTGAATCCCAAACTTGCACGGTGAGGCTTATTCTCTACTTGAATGGGTTTTTCAATAACTTATCCTTATTTTCAAGGTATATTTCTATTAAATCCCATTTTAATAAGTAATTTTGAACCAATCCCTCTAGTGTGGTGTTTAAATTTACAAAAATTATTTTTGACTGAATTGGAATGGGAGGAATTATTAAAAACTGGTGATTAATGTACAATGCTTGAATCAACTTGTGCAATTATGGGAGAAGAAGGTATTGATTGAAAAATGGATTTTTTTCTCCTTCGTGCCATCATAAGTTTGCATTCTTTCTAAGAGCTCATCATTAGCTTAGAACTCAAATTTCAATATGACTATATCCTCTTCCAAGGAGAAAATATTTGATCTTAGGAATAATTTATATTCACGGGTTTGATATTTATACACTTCGAGCTCATCAATTTTCTCATGTTCTGACAACTATCCCAAAGTTCATATGTACACAACTAAACCAATTGTAGTATTTGAAGTAATAAACTATTAAATTTGTCAATCAACAAGCTATGATACCAAAATATGAACCATAACAAGTAATTGACCCCAACTAATAAATATCATTGTAAAAATGGACACATATAATTTATTTTATATTTCCTAATAATCTAATAGAATATAGTATTTAAATTGATAACAAGTGATTTAAAACTCACACACATCAATTCCTCTTACAATTTCTTCATTTTGTGTACTTTTAGAATTTTGTGTAGCTTTTCTTAATGTCTACCAATCTGATCTTAAAATTGAATGTAAACATTTAAAATTTGAACTAAAACTAAATGTGAGTGATTGAAAATTCATACAAATCCATTATTAAACTAAAACATTAAATTCATATTCAATCAGATCTCTTAATCAACTTTTTGCATTTAATTATAAAATCTTAACTATAATTTAATATTGATATAAAATGAGAGAATACTAAAAATAAAAAAATAGAGGCAATAGATCTGGATTTCTAAAAGAGTTCATCTGTAGTTTGGGTTACATCTCCAAGATTGTTAAACAATAATCTGATCCATTATAAATCGTTGCCAAAACCAATATTAAGCACATACAAAACCATAGTGGAACAAATGACCTACAATGAACCCACGAGAGCTATAGATGAATGTTTCAAACTCTTCAGAAGATTTTCCTTATAAGTTGAATCCACAAATGCAAGTCTCCTTCATGAAATCTCAAAACAAAACTCCTTCAGAGATTGGAAATTTTCTCTATTTTTGACTACAAAGACTTGAAATAAGTATTACCGCAATATCACAGGATTATAAGAATCTTACAGTGCCCGAGATGCCATTACATTGAATTAGGATCTTGAGAATTATATTTTTCCTTTCAAATAAATTACATAGTCCTACAATTATAGCCCTTTAAATAAAACAATACGCCTTTTATAATTTTTACAAGCTAATGGCAGGGCGTTTAAAAATCTTATCCCTTTTTATGACATGGGTGCTTCAAATCCCACCTTACACATTTTTTTCCTCCATATGTAATTTGACCAAGATATTTGGTTGCTTTATCCCACATGCAATGGGTTTGAGATGGAATGCTAGTTGAAAAAGGGTGTTTTTGCAATGTTTAAATGGCTTAGAAGCCAATTTTTTTAGGATAGTCTACGTGCTAGGTTATGCTTGGATGTATAGTGGCATGTTTGTAAATGGCATGTGGTTGCATAAGGAAACCATGTGGACTTCATTGGATATGGTGTGGAGTATAGTGTGTAGGTATGTGGAAATGCATTCACCTAGCTTTAAATGTGGAAAATGAGGTGGCAACACTCCAAATCCACTAAAATCACTGATGTTCCTATCTTGCCACATGTTAGCAGTAGAATAAATGACATTATATGGTAGAAAAATATAGTGTAATTGGGAAAATTAAAGTTACACTAATATACAAAGGCCTTCATGTCCCCTTCTGAAACAAGAATGGACATCACTATTCAACCCAAACTTTTTTTTCAGTCCTTTTGAATACTAGAGGGCTAGACAAAATATTTCCATGATCACATTTTTTCCTTGGTGAAATCTGAAATACGCAAAAAGACTTTTTGCATGAGTCAGGGTAATGCAGATTTGTGCTTTCCTTTTTGACCCAGTTTGACCATGAACTTTGACCATTCATATCGGGAGAATAGTCTGTCTAATTTACGCATTCCCCTAGGAATTGTAAGGCTATTAGAGTTTTATTCCATACTGTAATGGATTATGAAGAAATATGTAACTTTTCACCACCAAATAAATGTCCTCCAAATTAGCTTGTTTTTTTTCTATGTTTGTATGTGAGGTAGATTATAATAAAATCACATAAATAGGACTGTGTGAGAGATTCAAAAAGTGTGTTGAGATTTTTTAATAAGTAAAACTCCTCTTTTATAGGAGGTACATTCCATTCTCTCTCTCTATATATAAAACATATTGAGTTAATATAAATTGAACAACTACACTTTCCTTTGTAAGAAGTACAAAGTATTTATGTACTTGTCTGTACTAGAATTATCATTTTATTAGAGTACTTCTTGGTGGATATTTAATTTTTTATGTAGGGACTACCATGGGATTTTCCATTTCCTTACCTAATGGAATTTCATTTGTGATGAAAAGTGTAGATTCTTTTTTAGTTCAATGTATACTTTATGATATTATTTTTTGAGGTTGTTGGTGGTCCCCATTTCTATGCTTCATATATAGTTGTATTTTATCCAGGTCCGTGATAATGTTTATTCCATTACCTTAGCATGTTTTTTATAAATTTGTAAGACATTAGTATACAGGAGAATATTAATATTTTCATTATAAAATCACCAGTGGTACATTTTGAATAAAAAGGGAGTTGTATTGTTGCAAAAGAATTTGTTAGCATTCCCTATTGAAAGTGCTTCATACGTCCATATAAAAACCCATCCAACACCAACCATGTATATGTGTGTTTTATTAATTTTCTTCCAACATTTGTCTCTTTTTTAACACAATAATAATATATGTGGATTTTTAATGTGTGAAAATTTGGCTTTTATGTGTCAAATATTTTGTTATTTTTCTTAGTTTGTAATCTCTAGTTTTTTAAGAGAGATAAGTTAGTGTCCTAAAGGCCTACTCAAATCTATGTGACCATAAGAGCTTATTCCCTTTCTATTGAAGGGAAGTGATGGGATGCGTAACTCAAGAAAAATCTTGAACAAATATCCTGTAGTATCGTGCCAAACCCATGAAAATGTGAAACTCGGTCACACTAGCAGGTGTTGGCCAATCCATAATGGCTCTAATATGAGAAGGATCGACTATGATACCTTCCCCAAAAATTATGTGACCCGAATACTGCACCTTTGACTGAAAGAATGCACACTTCTCCAGGTTCCCATAAAGATGTTTCTCTTGAAGACGCTGAAGAACATGATAAAGGTTATCCTCATGCTCCTCACACGTACGTGATTATATTAGAATTTCATCAAGAAATATGAGCACAAAGTGATCTAAATATTTCTTGAACACCCCGTTCATCAAACTCATGAACATTACAAAGTGACATTTGTTAGATCGAATGGCACGACTGTGAACTCCTAGTGGCCATATCTCGTATGGAAGGTTGATCTTGTAGATATCTGCCTCCGCAATCCTCAGCTGATGGTAACCAAAATTAATATCTATCCTATGGAAAATACTATGGCCCCCTTCATCTGATCAAACAAATCATCGATGCGAGGAAGGGAGGTAATGATTCTTGATCGTTACATTTGTTCAACTACCTATTGTAATCCACACACAAATGCAAGGATCTTTCCTTCTTCTTCACAAAAATCACTGGTGCACCCCAAGGATATACACTAGGATGGATTAGGCCTTTCTCAAGAATTCCCTCTAACGTTACACCTTGAGCTCACATAGCTCAGGAGTGGTCATCCTATAAGGAGCACATGAGATAGGTTCTGCTCATTCCCAGAACCAAATCAATATGAAAGTCTATCTCACATGGGGGAGGCATAACCTTGGTAACTCACCTAGAAAAAAAAATCTGTAAACTCCCTACAAAATATGATGATCATCAAGTGAAGGTCCTTTAGCCTCATCCTATGACCTATCACTAATTGTAATAGCATACAACTAACACCCACGTCGTTCACACCGCTTAAGATGCATAGCAAAAATAGTGTGAATAGAGATGGGTCTCTTAACTCCAACTATCACCAACTCAACTCCCAAATCAATCTGCACAAGATATAGTCATTGATGGTAACAATCAACTTTAGCTCTATGTGTAGATAACCAATCCATGCCTGGGATAACTCCATAAGAACAATAAAGAAAGGATACAAAGATCCAAGGTAATGGTGAAAGGTCCTAGGTCCACTACACACTCCTTGACTAAGGAGTTCCACTAGAGAGCTTGGCTTCAGAAGTGATCTCGATCTCCCAACTAATTCCCTTGTACCTAATTGCCACCACCCTGTACATCACTCTACTAAATATGGTGCAATAAAAGAATCAGAAGAGCCATAATCAAATAGATATAGAGGTAGGGATACCACTAATGTTACCTGTAGTCTCTATCACCGTGCCTTGATGCTCAACTCTGTCAGTTCTTGACCACTACATAGATTTCATGGCTACAGTTCCTATGTCACCAACTATAGGCTCTAAAATTAGCACCTTACCTTTTTTCTATGGTTCTGTGGGTACTCTCTCAAATCATGTCAAAGAAAACCACATCCATAACAACTTCTGGGTCCTCTCCAATGAGATGTGGCTCCAGCCGGTACTCTATTGGTCTGTGCCGTGGATCCTGATGATCCAGCTTTGGACTGCTGAGGTCACTACAGATGAGCTCCTACTGACTGATCTCTTGGTACACCCAGTGTCCTAATGGGACCCATAGGGGGAGCCACCATACTATGTTCCCTTTGAGCATCAAATCTTTGTTGAGCTCTAAACAGTGGATGAGTCTATTTTTATTGCTACTAAGCTCGCTGATGTTGTGGCCTCAATGAATACTGTGCAGAACCATGTCCACCATGAGGAGGAGGAGCTAAACCCCTCGACTTGCTATCCTCCATCTACTAGATTTGGCTCTGCACTCTATTTATGGCCTACTGAGTCTTCCCCCTAATCTCTTCTGTAATGTAGGCCTTCTTAACGAACTCTACTAAGGTATAAAGACAATGAATGCACACCACACCTCCCAAATCCAAATTCAGGCACCTGATGAACCTTTGAATCCTGGACTGCTCATCCTACATATAGTTGACATACTGAAGTACGTCAAGAAATTGACTCTCGTACTCTACTATAGTCATGGATCCCTGATGTAGGTCATGGAACTCTTGTATCCTTTGTTGGATAAACCTCTTGGATAAGTATTTGCTCCTAAAATGCTCCTTGAAGATCTCCTAGGTAAATATGTTTGATTCTATGTGGAGCTTATGCTCCCCAGTCCTCCACCAAACACCTGATCCATTCCTCATAAGATGAATCACAACATGAGATTTTGTGTTGCTAGTACATGGGCAAAGATTTAAGCACCCACTCAAGCTGACTAACCAAGCCTCTACCTGAAAAAAACCTATATCTCTAGAATAATGAGACGCGCATAGCTTCAAGATCTCCTTGATATGATTTACAGATGATGATTTTCGATCCCTAGGTCTCTCTACATGCTCCTCCCTCAACCTAGGGCTCCGAGATCTATTTTTTTGTCTTGAAATCCTATCTCCATGTTCCCTCTGAGGTGACGCCGCTCTAACTGACTCCACACGGGATTTCTCTACCCTGTACTCATCACTATGTCATGGAGATGCATGAACCTCAACTGATGGCTTCCTATCCTTTATGGAAGGTCTTCCTCCTAAGGATCCTCTGTGTATAGTGGCATTGACATACTGTAGTGTCTATAATATCTGAGGTAAAATTGTTGCTACAGCCTGATCTGGAGGTGGAAAGTCTAGATGTACATTCAATAACTCCCCGTCTACTCCGTGCATTCTGTATAGACCAAGGCAAGAGATAGTTCATCATTCTAGGTTTTATTTAAATTTTCTAAGTTTTTTATATTATAAAAAATATCATACAATGTTGTGTTCTAGTTTTAAAGTTACGCTAGGTTAAATGTTCATGTCTCATGTTTTCAAGTGTGCCTAAGTTTCCAAGATTTGAATTTATCTCTGATACAATGTGTAACGCCCACAAATTTACCCATATAAAACCCAAGACAACCTAGGTATAATAAGGAAAATTTATGGAATAATTTTTTTTTGTAAAACCTACTCAGAACATGAGGCTAAAATTTATGGTCACACTTTCTCGTTTAAAAAAGTTACAATAAATTAATATTATAAAATTCCCTATTGATCCCCTTTAAATAAAATATTTAAATTTCTCAATACCATTTAGTAATTTAATTAGCCAAAGTAAGGATTAGACTCCCCTACAACTTATTTTAATACAAATTAATTCACCCTTAATTCAACTTACTCAAATTATTTTCAAAGGTATTGGTCTAGTTATTTAATTAATAAAGTTATATTATACCCACAACGGGGTCAAAGTTTTCATTGAATAAAAATTTCCCTAATAAGACATTTGAGTTAAAAGTATTAGCACCCCCTACACAAACTAGAGTCACCCCAAAAAGAAGTCTACCCATGCAAATTAAATTTGAATTTCTCTTACCCACTTCCCACCTAATTTTTGTAGGGATGAATCTCATCCATTGGATGGATTCATTTGGGGCTCTTAGATTTAGAGATTCAACTAACCCTAACCATGCTAATGAAAAGATATTTTCTCCTTTGTTCTGGCTTATTGTTTCTTTTTTTTTTGGCAAATTGGTGGAGAGGGAGGTCGAAGCCATGAGAGGCAGTCTCAAGCTCATTGAAGGATGCACATTTTTCCTTTATTTTCTTGTTCTATTAACACCCTCTTTTATGGTTGCAATGTATTTATTTATATATTTTACCTCATTATTTTAGCATTTTCCCAAATGGGCATATAGGTTTTTTCCCCAATTTAAAGAAATAAGAAAAATAGTGTTTATATACACTTATGTAACAAAATATATATACATATTTACACACACACACACACACACACACACACACACATATATATGGCATTCATTTATGTATGTATGTATGTATGTATGTATGTATGTATGTATGTATGTATGTATGTATGTATGTATGTATGTATGTATGTATATATGTATATATATATATATATATATATATATATTTGTGTGTGTGTGTGTGAGCAAGTTTTTGCTTAAGGACAAGGTTTGGCCCGCAAGTTCTGTGGCCAGATAGTTTAAAAGTTGCAGTTACAATCTGCATCAGATGGGGGTTTATTTGTTCAAAAACAATATGGGGGAGGGTCGCTGACCCCACCCCCCATCCTATATAATATGGGTGGGGGGTGGGATCGATGACCATCCCCCCACCCAATCCTTTATTAACCAAAATTCCCTCCACAGGTGGTCATGGCGAAATAGTTCGGAATACCAAATTACTACTTCTCTTTTATATATATATATCAATATTATCATTAATATCAATGTTAATAATATTTTAATATCAATAATATTATCTATAAGTAATGATATTTTTATTGCCAATAGTATTACAAATCCTAATCTTATACTTAGAATTTATTTTATAATTTGATAGTAATATTACCAAGTATTGGACTATAAATTTGTTTCATCCATCATTACTCCCCTTTTCTTTATGTTTGATTAAAAATAAAATTAATTTAACTTAACAACACATTAATAAAATCAAATAGATCTATGGTGTACTTTGAAACTATGTAGAGTCCCTTGGTCAACTAAATTTTGAGGTATGAATAAATTATTTGACAAGGTGAATAACAAACAAGAATCTAAGAGCTTTTCCATCTACACATATAAATTTTAAACTTCTTTCATCTAATACAAAGAAATGAACAAATATAGTGTATCTTGCTATTATATTCCTTTCAAATAATACATTAGGAATTAATATTTCTTTCCTTTAGAACATAAAAGTTTCAATCCTTTCCACAAGTAACTTCTAACAATATTTCCTAATCATTTTAACACAAGAGCAACACAACTATTTGAGACAATAAATACACTAAAACGAGAACAAATTTGTTTTCCTTTCAAACACATTTCAATAAACTTGATTAAATTCAACAATCTATAGTCTTACTTTCCAACAAGCAATGAAGGGATTTTAAACTTGTGCCTTCATTTACAATATCAACTAAGATTACATATGTTTGATAATGACACAACTAAAAACTTCCCTTCAAATAACTACAAGTTTACAAACCCTCCATATATAATGGGGACAATCATGATTAATATAACAAGAGAGTCCATTCTTCATTTCTCCAAATGCACAAGAATCCTTCATCAGTTAAACTCCACCTTCTTCCAAGATTAAACAAAAAACCAAAAATGGTGGAGTATGCAACACTCCCCACCCAACGATTACTCCAATGAGGAAGGGAAGCCTACTTCCTCATTGTCCCTCAAGCCCCAACAATGAGATAGTAAGGAATATTTGACAACCGTGGCAAAAAAATACAAGGCTATGAAATTTACTTTCAAGAAACATTCACATAAGAAAATAACCACAAAAAACTCATTTATATATACAAAAACTTCCCAAAAACAATTTCTCTAAAAAAAGCCAAGTAGAGAGAGGAATATGGGGGTACGCTTGTGCCTCCCAAGGGTTTGGATGCTCACCTCAAAAAACTAAAAAAAAACACCAACCCCAAAGTATATTCTGCCTCCCTACAAATAAAATACATCTCTTATGCCTCCCTCACTCTTATGCCTCCCTCTCTCTTATCTCTCCCACAATGAATAAAATAACAAGATGAGAACAAGGCGGGGCATCCAACCCACTCCCTCCTAAAAAACCAAACAAATCTCTTATTCCTTCCAACATATTTCAACCCCATTTAACTATATCATACAAATCCTACAACCATTTCACCACCCAATTAGATCAAACAAGAAAACAAATTAATTCAACACATAAACATACAAGAAAAGAGAAGAAACCAAGGGTACAAGACCTTACCTTTCCATAACAAGAATCCACTTCGCAAGAAATTCCAAAAATCCTCGAAGCTCAAGAAATTTTAAGAAATCTTCAAAGCCGACAAAAACTCCAAAAGGCAAGCATTCTAAAATGAGATAGCCAAAACAAAGTAAGTAACCCCCAAAACTTCACGAAAATTCTATTAAATAGAAAAGAAGGAGAGGGATATGATGTGGCTCCATGTAAGATTCCACATCATTTCTTCTCCTTCCCCAATAACCAAAGTCAACCCCATACCCCAAAGCATAATCAATTCATGGTTGGGGAAAATACCACCCTCTTACACACTCAACCCAACTCACACCCCTTAAGGACAAAATTAATTACCCATGTAATAAAAGTTCACTTGATTACCCTTTTCCTTCATAAAAACAAAAACTAATGCATAAAATAAGTCCCTCACATCATAGGCTAGGTGGGTGGGTAACTTTAAGAGGTGTGGGGCAAGCTTAGCTTGTCCCACAATTCTATAAAATAGCATAGAAGGTCAAAATACGAATTTAACAAGGATGATTGAGTACACACAACCCAAAACACATTAAACTCATCAAAAACCAACACAAATGAAAGCTACCAACTCACATTTATTTCCCTTCTTTTAGTCACGTCCTAATTAGCACTAGATAAATAATTATAAATTAACTTAAGAGTGGTGCTAAACACAATTAATACAAGTTACTCCACATGCAAATAAAATACAATAATTCACAAATAAATAGAAGCAACAAGACAAAATTAAAAACATTTCCAATGTCACTTTTGAGCTCACCCCTAATGGGGACTTCCTAACAAACTACAACAACAAACATGTGAAAACATGTGTTTTCATGGTGACCTGTTTCCAATACTCCATATTCTCTCATTGTGGGTCTCTTATCCCACTTTGGTTTATTTTGTTGCAAACACCTGAAAAATTCAAGACAATACCTTTCTGGCCTCATGGTCATATTAACAACATTGAAATAATAAAATACATGCATATACATATCATAAATTATTGCAACTTAAACCAAGACAAGTAATTCACCATTGTTCACAATTCCAATTATTTCAATTGCATTACTATATCAACTAGCAGTAAGATCATGACATAAATTACATCATCAAGCATCATATAATAAACAAAGTAAATGCATTAGTCCACTATAAGCTCAAACTCAACAATTTGATATATCCAAATATGCGTATAATCCATTTTGTAATCATGTCATAAGTCCAACATACATATTGTCTATAAATTAACCAATCAAAATAACAATGTTCATCAGTCAATATTAAAACTATGATAGAATAGTCCATAACTCTATTCTATGCTAACCAACATCATAATCATATAAATTTCGAAGAGGAGTGGGCACTACATTTCCAACACAAAGAATTAAAATCTAAGCCAAAGGAGAAGATAAATATGAGAACCACCTCCTTTTACCTCCCAAGTCAAATGGGGTTCCACCCAATAACCTCTAAGTGCACACCACAAACACTCAGAATATCCTTATCTCTTCCCATTTCAAAATACACAAAGTGTAGCAATATTTTCCTTTTCTCTCCCCATAGGTGGAACACCTTAATTACACTCCCTCCACAATACCTCATAACTCCCTTTTCCCTTCCAATTGGTCCCATTTTCTTTCTCCCCACACCTTTTTAAGGTAAAAATATACCCAATCCCACACATGAACACATATATGCATTCACATTTTAACGCAACACACAAACTATAAATAAAATGCAAGGTATAGAACCTACCTTTCCATTGCAACACTTAAATCCTTAAGTAACAATCTCTAATCATTTCAAATTCCAATAAAAATCCAAAAGTAAGCTCCTAAGCTTCCAAAACAAGTAACTCAAGAAAATGTCAGAAATATACAAGTATGTAACTAAACCAAGTAACCCCAAAAACCCCAAAATAACTCACATAAATAAAAAATGAGGAGAGGAGGGTGAGATGGATCCATGTAGGATGCCACATCACTTCTCCTCCAATCCAGTTAACTAATATAAACACAAACACCAAGACTCATAAAAGGGTGGGTGAGGATTTGACAATTTTCCCACATCACACAAACTACTACTCCATACTTCTAAGGAAATAATGAAGAGAGTTTTTAATAAAGTGCAATTAATTTCCTCTTTTCTCCTTCTGAACACATAATGAGGGCTAAAATTAACCCCTCACATCGTAGGTATGGATGGTAAATGAGTTTAAGAGTTAGGAGAAAGGCATGACTTGTCCTACAAGCCTCAAAAAATTGCTCCAAAGTCTAAATTTGAGATTTGAAGGATGGGGTTGAGTACATAACCCGAAATCAAAATAAATCCATTAAACATTAATAATATAATGACTATATACCACAATTAAATCCCACATAGTCACATCTCATAATAACTTAATCAGCATGATTAATTAATTAAACAAGATCATATCAATTAAGAAATAATAATGTGTTGATACATTATAATAAATAAATCACATACTCAACAAAATAAATAAGAAAAAAGAGGGAAAAGCAAAACACAAACACATGGTCACATTTGAGGTCACACCCCCAGGGGAACCTCTTAACAAACTCAAACAATAACACAACATTATACATGAACAAAAACTTTCCAAGGTGATCTTTTTGTAAACATTTGATATTCTTCCATGGTTAGTCTCCTAGCCCCTTCTTGTTTATTGTGATATAATTTCCAACAACCAATCAAACAATACCCCTTCGGCGTAATGGCCACATCAAATACATCAAGGAATAAAATTCACATACATATCATCCAACAACATCATATACTTCACTATATCATCATCAAAAAAATAGAAATTTCTATCATTTAGTTGCAATCATGGAACATCTCAATTTTGATAAGTCATAACATCAATAAGATCATACGGTTAGTCTAAACATCTAAATACAATCATCATTGTCAAGAATCCAAAATGTGAGTATATAATGAAACAACACTGAATCATCATCGATATTGAAATATCTATCCATGCCTCTTGAATTCTATACAATCCACAATACTATTCACAACATATCTATAATAAAAATATCCATATTGTCTATCAACATGCTAATCAAAATATAATAATATTGTCCATGTATCTAACCATGATAATCAAAATCATAGTATGATATGTGTCGAAGAGGAGTGGGCATTACATCAAGCAACAAACTTCAATCTCTTCCAAATCCAAGCTAGTCCCCAAATGGAAGCTCCCAACATAGAATTTCAAGCCAATTCCAAAAATATGCACGTGTGTAATGAAACCAAGTAACCCCAAAAACTCCAAAATAAATCTAATAAATAGAAAATGTGGAGAGGATGGTGAGTTCGCTCCATGTAGGATGCCGAATCACTTCTCTTCTAAACTAACTCAGAAGTCAAAAAACACAAGGACCAAGATTCATAAATGGGATGGGT
>CM034148.1:122853942-123045287 GCA_019776745.2 Taxus chinensis | reverse complement strand
AACTAACACGATCAGTCCCTCGTGGCAGAGATATAGCTGAGTCATTGAAGAAGTTCAGGCAGCGGATTCTGAAGACAGTGGGTCCCTCCCAGTAGCCGGCCACCTGTCTCCTTCTCTCTCCTTTCCTCTTCTTTCCTTTCTTTTCGTATTCATTGTAATTAGTTAAGGTATTGCAACCAGCAATACTTAACTATTCTTTATTTAAAAGAAACGGTTACAAATCGTAACCAACTTATAAGCTATATAATGGCCTTTTCACGCCATTTTGAAAAAGGAGGAAGAACTTGGCATACTCTCGAAATTGTAAATAGATCTTGAACGTATCAATACAAAAGGGCTTTTCTTTTCATTCTCTATCTGAATCTCTGTATCTCTGTGTTTTCCTTTAGTATTGTGAAGATTATTTTGTACCTAATTCGTTAGTCTTGCTGATTGCTTTTGCAAATACAGTGATCTTGCACGACCAAGAAAGAACTTTGTGTCTTTGATTAATGAATCTGAAGAAGGTCGTTGAAGAACTTTGTGTCTTTAATCTTATTCAGCTAATACAAATAATCTTGTTCCAAATTCCCTGCAACTTCGCACTCGTAAAGAATTATTCTGTTATCTATAATTCCAAACGTTTGCTATTCTGCTTATCTTCGTACCCTCTTTCCTCAGCCCGTTTGTAACTGATGATCTTTGTGGAAAACATTTTCGTGGTATCCAAGTTCAACCATAAAATGACCTTCTGTATATTTGTAAATAAGTTCGTGTCTCAATAAGGGAACCTCTCCCATTAAAGAGGAGGGACTTCTTGTCCCCTGACTGTTGCTCTTCTAAAATTCCTATTTGAAAACCAACAATGCGGCCATGCGGCCGAAGGAGATGTTATGTGTTTTGCAGGTAAACATGTCACAACAAACGTTGGCAGGATTAGAGACCAACCACATTGGAATTCTAGATGAATTCAACAAGGGTCACCATGGAAACATGTGTTTGTGTGTATGTGTTTGAATTATTGCTAGGGGGAAATTATGACCAAGGGGTTATGTGTTGTATTTTTTTCGTTTACATTACTTAATGTAGTATGTGATTTTTAGTGATGTAATTGTTTTTATTATTTAGAAAATGATGTATTCTTCCCATTTATCTTAATGGGTTTTAGTGTCCTATTTAAGGTAGTTAATCTTGTTATTAACTAATTGTGGATGTGACCAAATTTTTTCATTTATTAGACTAGATGGCTCTTGGGTTTTGTGTTTTAAGATTAAGTGCTGTGATATTTAGTGTTGTACACTCTACCCCCTCATGGAAATTCGAATTTATCCTTAAGGGCCAATTTTGAAGACTTTTGGGACATGTTAAACTTGTCCCACACCTCTTAAATTGATATGCCAACCCTACCTATGGGTTGCGGGCGGTCAAAATAAGACCCCTTTATGTGTTTTGGGAAGAAAAATTGTAAGTTTTTATTGCACCTTATTACATGTAATTACTTTTAGTCCTTAAGGGGTGTGGGCTTGGATTGTGTGTGTAAGTAAAATGTCATTTCTTCACCCAATTATTAATTGTGCTTTGGAGTTGTAATTTTGACTTATGAGGTGGAGTTGAGGATGAGTGATGTGGCATTCTATATGGAGCCACCTCACCCTCCTCTCTCCCTTTTCTATTTATTCAAGTTCTTTTTCTTGTTTTGGGGTTACTTCATTTGTTTGTGTTCTTACATTTTTGGAGTTAGAGGATTTTGGGAATGCTTGTGGATTTTTTGGAGCTTTTGGTGCTTGTTTGGAGTTGCAGAAAATTGTTGTGGAACTCTTAGATCAAGCTCTACCATGGAAAGGTAGGAGTTATACTCTTGAAAATGTTTTCCTTTTTATATTGTATATATGTGCATGTTTTTTGAGTGATTTTGTATGTTTGTTGGTTTATTGGGTAGATTTATTAAGTGTGGAGTAGGAGGAGACGATGGGGATATTTCATGTATGGAGGTATAAGACTTATTTCCATGTTTTGGAGGGAGTTGGGATGGGTGTCCCACCTTGGACAAGAAGTTGATTGCATTTCTTACTTGGTCTATTTTATGAGGGAGCCATAAGTGATTTGTAGGGAGGCATAAGAGAATGTGGGAGGTATAAGAGGTACTGTTATCCAAAATTCACCCCCCAGGGTAATTTTGATAACATGCATCATATTTCTGAGTCTCGAGGAAGTATATTATTTCAAGGCCCAAAATCATGTTTCTGGGGTCCCCTCAGCTTCTTTCTAACTCTCCCATCCAAGAAGAAATCCCAACAGGTCGAGAAAATGGAAGAATTGCAGAAAACAAGCTTGGGGCATAAAAAATCATGAAAATCGGCTAAGTCCTAGTCCGAGACAATTGGGACGTCGGGGTGCGAACCGGCCGAAAAGCCTCCAGGTGGTCCACGTAGCAGTCGGGACATTTGGGACATCTGGGCACGAATCGGCTGAAAGGCCGCCAGGCAGTCGGCAGGGCAAAGAAACATCCGGGCCGTCGGGACGCGAGGGATGTGGAAAGCTGGTTCGGCCGAAGGAGAAGAAAATCGACTAATTGCTCTGGGACATTTGGGCCGTGAGGACGCGAACCGGCTGAAACGGGTGAATTGGAAGAATTTGTCCCAAACAGTCTGGGACAAGTGGGACAAAGGGATGTAGAAGATGTGGATAGCCGAAAACCTGAGAGCCAATCAGATCCTGACACATGTCACCACCAGAAAAGGGACAAGGAAGCCCATTTCGGGCGGATCGGAAGTTTTTGTCCCAAACAGCAATGGGACATCCGGGACATCTGGATGCGATAGACGTAAAAATCCGGTAGGCCCGAGAACCAATCAGATCACGACACGTGTCACAAGGGAAAAAGTCAAAAAGTCAAAGGGTGAGGTTTGAGGGGTCAGCCCGAGCCAGTCAAAAGAGGACACGTGTCCTATGGAGCAAGGAATGCGGAGCTCGGGGAGGAGTTAGAGAATTTGGCAAGAAGTTCACCCAAAAGCTAAAAGTAAAGGTCTGCCCCTGACGACCAATCAATGCATGCCACGTGTCATCCAGGTGGCAGAGCGCGGGAAGAAATTCAAAACACATTTTCGCCTGTTTTGTGCCCTAAATCTTCAGATCGACATATCTTTCGATCCAGAGCTTAGATTTGCACGTTCTTTATATCAACGGAAAGCTCATGAAATTCTCTACGTGATTCTGGGGTTAATCTTGAATTTTAGTGTAGTCTGGATAGAGAAAATTGAGAAACGGATCTGGTACATGTTCATGGCCAGAAGTGACATTTCAACGACCAAATTTAATGCAGAATGGGTCGCACTCTCCTCCCATTTGGTCAAAATGACAGGGTATGGGTTTGTAAGGCCCCCATGTTGTTTTAATGCATCTACAATCAAGGATGGATGGGCTCTCATGTTTTTGTACGTTTTCTCTCTCATGGGCTCGACCCATGCAATGTAAAAGCCATATTTGGCTCATTTTGAGATTATTACAAGTTGTTCATCTTTTCTGCTCTGCCCTCCCTTCTTTTCTTCTCCAAGGTTGAAAATGGAGTTCGAACCTCCTCCCTTCTCTGTAATGGCGTTTTTTCCCTTTTACTATTGAAAGGATGTTCTGTGCAAACTTTTGAAGCAACAAAAAATGTGTTTTGTGATGCATCTGTCCATCCTTGCTTGTTTTTCACTTGTTTTCTCTTGCCTCTCTTCATTGCAGGTATTTGTGCATGTTTGAATGTTCATTGCAGGTTTGGAGCTATGTTCATGGAAGTTTTGGGACATTTTCTATGTGAAATCTATCCTTGGGCCTGTGATGCATCTGTCCATCCTTCCCATTGCTCACCTCTCCTTGTTCCATGGTAGTTTTGATAGATGTTCAACATTCTCCTTCTTTGGTGTATCACTGTTTTAGTGTAGGCTTTTGCTATTTTTCCCTCGTCTCTCTCTCTATGTCTCCTTGGTATGGTTAGATTAGGTTTAGATTGGCTTGCCTGCACTGGAATAGCTCGTGGCAGGTAGTTTAAGAGCAGGAACCAGCCTTCTCTGGAGATTCCTCTCTCATTTTACAAGTCCCACACTTGTAGAGAGGTTTCAATGTTGTGAAATCACACTGGATGCTCGAGTGATCAACCTAGAAATCTGATTAGCAGCCAGGGGTGCTGTGATTTTGCATCAATAGTTTTTGGCATGCCCGGTGGGACCTTAGAGGTCTTCCACTTCATCTCTTGCAGGTTGGTCTGTTCCTGTTAAGATTTCAGCCTTTGGAGGCACTTGCAAACACATCTGGCGACTCCATCTGATCAACAACCCATTTCTGAAGTTGCTGACCCATTTTTCATCCATTCCCATCCATCCTTCTTTCCATCCCTTTCATTCTTTTCCATTCCATGAAGTTTTGCAATCATGACTTCATTTCCATCATGGAACTCACATTTACAACAGCAGCAATGTTTCCCACCTCCAACATGTTTTTTAAATCCTCCAAATCAGCATTTTGGTCAAGTTCAAGATCAGCATGCATACCCATATGAACAGCAGTGCCAAAGTCAGTTTGGCTATGGAGCTTTCCAAGAGCAAGAGTATGCATATAATGAAGACAATCAAATGCAAGATGCCGATCTGTTGGAGAAAATCTAAAAGATGGAGGAAAAGATGGTGCAGTCCAGAGCAATAGCTCAAATGAGAGCTTTCAGAATTGGTTGTAGGACTCCTTGTCCATGGGGAGGCCCTTTTCCAAAACACTTCAGCCCTCAGGAGAAGCTGGACTTCATGATGAAGATGCTGCCCCAACTTGCACAATGGACAGCAGAAATAGAGGCCTACACACTTGTTGTTGAACAACCTTGTCAATGGGTAGGTTCTACACCATCATCTAGTTTTTCTCTTCCTATTACTCAAGCAGAACCATTTCATTTGGAATTACAAATTCAAAATTCTCCATCTGCTGTCCCAAATGTTGATCCCATGTCTCCACCTCTCAGTCTTCCACCACACCTCAATTCTTCTTTCCTTTTTCCTTCCAAAAAGTCATCCCCTCCACAAGAGCTAAAAGAAATACCCCCTCCTTCAAAGAAACAAGATTTTCTACCTCCACCACCACAAAATATTGCCAAGTCAATTGAGTTACAACCCATCCATCCTCTTGCATTCCCAATTCCATGTAGGGAATAAGAAATTGAAAAAATTGGCCATGAAGGACAGCAAGAAGAGGAGCCCAACAGAAAAGAAATGACAGACAACTTGAGGGTTTGGGCTACCAAATTTGGGATGACAAAGATCCCCTTGATGGTCAAACCTACAGAAGAGGCTAAGGTTGAACAAATGGTGGTTGAGACTGATTTTGTGGCAGCAGAAGAAGAGCAAAAATAAGAAGCAGATCAACAGTCAGTTTGCTCAGAAAGTAGTGCCCATGTTGGCACTCTATTTGGAGGGAATGCTGATTCAATTCAAGTTGCACAATCAGCAGAGGAAGAAAGCTCAGAAGAAGATCTTGCAGCCCCAACTTGTCCTCTAGAGTAGCAGATTGAAGAGTTTGACTTGACAAACTTCATGCTGGAGGAAGAGTTCAATCAAGAGCAAGATTATCTTCAAACATTGGAGGAAGGAGAAGCTGCTCCAAATCTGAAAGAAGAGGAGCACATTCTAGCTGTGGAGGAGAAAAGTGCAGATCCAAGGGGTTTGAGCACAAAGCAGGCTACAAGAGAACCTTCAGTTCTTCTTTCTACTTCATCTCTCTCAAGTTCTAGTACTGAAGAAGAGTTTGATCTCTCAAACTCAATGTTGGAGGGAGAAAGAAACCATGGTGGTCAAGTTACAGATCAAGAATACACCATGAAGGAAGTGGAACATTTGCAGCAGGACAGTCATGAGGCAGTTTATCTGTCAGATTTGGAGGACTGTTTTGATGGAGAGGAGCCGGTTGAGTTTCCACCATTCTCTCTTTCATCATCCATCTTCCAAATACAAGAGCCTGCTGTCATGGAGGAGAACATTCATTTGCAGCAGCCTACATCTTATAGCAGCTCTTTGGAATCGAGATTGGAAGATTTTAATCTTTCATGTTCTTCGTTGGAGGAAGAGAAAGGACAAAAGGATTCTACCATTGCTTCCACACCATCCATTCGAGAGGGTCTACAAGGAGACTCCATTTTTGGAGTTGAAAATCAGAGCTATGGGCATATCAAATGGATCAGACCTTGCCCAGTCAGGTATTTGGCTTCATTGGAGCCAAAGGAGAAGTCACAACCAGTCATGCTTGCTTCTGAGCATGAGGGTGAGCTACAAAGTACCAAGGATCATCTGTCATACCTCTTCAACCCAAATGCAGAGCAACTAAAAGAGGTGTTGAATTTTCCTTCAGCTAATACCTTGATGATTTGGGTGGAAGACCAGCTTCTTGTTGATTTTCCATTCATCCAATCAGCCATGATCAGCTCCAAATCAATTGCATGGCTGCCACTTTTGAGAAAGGGAAGCTATTTCTCACAGCCAATTGCAGGGTTTGTTTAGCTTGCCTTTGCTTCCAGTTAAATAGAGTAGGTAGGTTTGCTTTCAACAGAAGAAGTGCTTGTGCACACTCTGCATATTCCATTTGGAGCATGTATGATTTTTAGTTTTGTACATAGTTTTTTGTGGTGCTGGTTTTGCTCTTGCACAGTTCATTCTAGTGGCATTTTGGTGAGAATGACTCCATGTCCGGTGGGGTTCAAGTGGTTCAGAGGGAAGTTTTCAAAGTTCAGATCAGTTTTCTGGCTACAACTCATGACTCCATGCCCAAAGGATTGTTTCAGGCTACTGATCATTCATCTAGCAGGCAGATGACCCCGCTGAGTCACCAAATTGTTATCCAAAATTCACCCCCCAGGGTAATTTTGATAACATGCATCAGATTTTTGAGTCCCGAGCAAGTATATTGTTTCAAGGCCCAAAATCATGTTTCTGGGGTCCCCTCGGCTTCTTTCTAACTCTCCCATCCAAGAAGAAATCCCAACAGGTCGAGAAAATGGAAGAATTGCAGAAAACAAGCTTGGGGCATAAAAAATCATGAAAATCAGCTAAGTCCTAGTCCGAGACAATTGGAATGTCGGGGTGCGAACCGGCCGAAAAGCCTCCAGGCGGTCCACATAGCAGTCGAGACATTTGGGACATCTGGGCATGAATCGGCCGAAAGGTCGCCATGTAGTCGGCAGGGCAAAGAAACATCCAGGCTGTTGGGACGCGAGGGACGTGGAAAGCCGGTTCGGCCGAAGGAGAAGAAAATCGACTAACTGCTCTGGGACATTTGGGCCGTGAGGACGCGAACCGGCTGAATTGGGCGAATCGGAAGAATTTGTCCCAAACAGTATGGGACAAGTGGGAAAAAGGGACGTGGAAGATGCGGATAGCCGAAAAGCTGAGAGCCAATCAGATCACGACACCTGTCACCAGCAGAAAAGGGACAGGGAAGCCCATTTCGGGCGGATTGGAAGTTTTTGTCCCAGATAGCAATGGGACATCCAGGACATCTGGACGTGATAGACGTGAAAATTTGGCAGGCCCGAGAACCAATCAGATCACGACACGTGTCACAAGGGAAAAATTCCAAAAGTGAAAGGGCGAGGTTTGAGGGGTCAGCCCGAGCCAATCAAAAGAGGACACATGTCCTATGGAGCAAGGAATGCGGAGCTCGGGGAGGAGTTAGAGAATTTGGCAAGAAGTTTGCCCAAAATATAAAAGTAAAGGTCTTCCCCGCGCCCCTGACAACCAATCAATGCATGCCACGTGTCATCCAGGTGGCAGAGCGCTAGAAGAAATTCAAACGCATTTTCGCCTGTTTTGTGCCCTAAATCTTCAGATCAACATATCTTTCGATCCAGAGCTCAGATTTGCACGTTCTTTATATCAACGGAAAGCTCATG
Source organism: Taxus chinensis (assembly GCA_019776745.2). Taxonomy (NCBI): domain Eukaryota; kingdom Viridiplantae; phylum Streptophyta; class Pinopsida; order Cupressales; family Taxaceae; genus Taxus; species Taxus chinensis. The sequence continues at coordinate 123,037,402 of CM034148.1, read as the reverse complement.
AAATTATCTATGTGATTATGGGGTTAATATTGAATTTTAGTGTAGTCTAGAGAGAGAAAATTGAGAAACGGATCTGGTACGTGTTCATGGCTAGAAGTGACATTTCAACAATCAAATTTAATGCAGAATGGGTCGCACTCTCCTCCCATTTGGTCAAAATGACAGGGTATGGGTTTGTAAGGCCCCCATGCCATTTTAATGCATCTACAGTTGAGGAGGGATGGGCTCTCATGTTTTTGTACGTTTTCTCTTTCATGGGCTCGACCCATGCAATGTAAAACCCAGATTTGGCTCATTTTGAGATTATTACAAGTTGTTCATGTTATCTGCTCTTCCCTCCCTTCTTTTCTTTTCCAGGGTTGAAAATGGAGTTCGAACCTCCTCCCCTTCTCTGTAATGGCATTTTTTTCCTTTTACTATTGAAATGATGTTCTGTGCAAACTTCTGAAGCAACAAAAAACGTGTTTTGTGATGCATCTGTCCATCCTTGCTCGTTTTTCACTTGTTTTCTCTTGCCTCTCTTCATTGCAGGTATTTGTGCATGTTTGAATGTTCATTGCAAGTCTGGAGCTATGTTCATGGAAGTTTTGGGACATTTTCTATGTCAAATCTATCCTTGGGCCTGTGATGCATCTGTCCATCCTTCCCATTGCTCACCTCTCCTTGTTCCATGGCAGTTTTGATAGATGTTCAACATTTTCCTTCTCTGGTGTATCACCGTTTTAGTGTAGGCTCTATTTTTTCCTTTTCTCTCTCTCTCTCTCTCTCTCTCTCTCTCTGTCTCCTTGGCATGGTTAGATTAGGTTTATATTAGCTTGCTTGCACTAGAATAGCTTATGGCAGGTAGTTTAGGAAGTAGGAACCAGCCTTCTCTGGAGATTCCTTTCTCATTTTCACGAGTCCCACACTCAAAGAAAGGATTCAATGTTGTGCAATCACACTAGATGCTAGAGTGATCAACCTAGAAATCTGATCAACATCCAGGGGTGCTGTGATTTTGCATACAACAATGTACTTTAGGGATGCATAAGCTTCCCCATTTAGGGGTTATGAAATTGTCTTTAGTTTGAGGGTCTTCTTAAACAATTGGTATTTGATGATAGCACACTAAATCCCATCTGTGAATGAATATACTGGCATTTCTTTCTACTAGATTCCAATATCTCATCAGTGAATTTGCATGTTGGGAAGCCTTGTGTCATTTAAATAGATGCATTCATTTTTGAGATCTATAATCTCTACAGATTCTAATTTCTCCCCTTTTCTTAGGTTGAGTGACTATAAAAGCTTACTCAATCTGATTTGGTATAGCCTAGATATATTAGACCACTGAGTCTGAATCCATCTAACCGAATTCCACTTTTACTTTGGGATCGGGGACCAATGATTTAGGATGGCTTCTCCTCCTCATATGGAATTATTTATTTGGTAGAGATTGTTTCCTCTCTTCCCCTTTCAATTCAAAGTGACCAATTATCTGATTGCATGGTGGATCCACTACTTTTATGTTCATGTGAATTTGCATAGGAAACACATCTTCATAGTGCCCTCAAGAAATAGACTTGCAATATTTTTGACATCTCCTTTCCCATCTAGCTAGTCTCCCACATCAGCTAAATTTTCAATCCCACTTTATGTTGAAGTATGATGTATTATACCATTTTGACATAGTTTTTCATCATATACGTTTAGGCTATCCCTTTGTTTTGGTGTCTTTATAACCATCTTGGAATCCTTCTTTAGTGAAGCAATTCTGGATATTTAAATTGCACATACTATTGCTTCTTCTTTATTGATCACTTATTTTTTTGCTGGTATTAGGTGAATATGTTCTGGTCTTAAATATTTCATTTAGTTCATCATCCTCGCTATTTTTGTTGGTCTTTATTGTATTCAAATTATTAGTCCCCCTCCCTTTTACAGGGATGGTTACTTCACTTGTAAATTCTTCATTAAATTGATTAAGTTGTGAAAAGTTATCCTTATTTATACCTTGTGTAGCTGGTTCCATGTTATTTTCTCAGGGATATGGGAATTCTACTCCTTCTGAAGTAATTAGTTCGAAGAGCTTAAAGGTTAATTTTTTAATTTCTTTGAAGAGCATTATCAACCAGCTAAGATTACTAAATCTTCAAAGGTGAGAAGTTTTAACTAAATTCATATTACACCTTAGGCCCCAATTGTGTGTTTCTCTTCTTTTCTCTATAGTGAAGATACCATGATTTTGGTAGTGGTGTTAACTGTTTCTCGAAACACCATTATAATCTTAATATTGCACCAAGTAAAATTTGAGCTACTATTCTTCTCGTGAATCTTATCCAAAAAAATATACTGCCCAGTTCTTGGATAAAGACATTTATAGGCATTATTCCACACAATATTTAGTGACCATAATGACTATACAAATATTACTATGTTGTCTAGTACAAATCTTGAAACATAATGTATTTATGCAACTTATTTCCATTAGTTTTACATAGTTATATTATATTACTAGTTACTCCACCATGATGTATCTATCCCTTTTAATTCATAATCCAACACACTTACTCTTAGCACTTATTGCAAAGGGACATATTATTATGTAATTCTACCAAGAATGTATGTTGGTTTGAGTTCCAAAGCATTGTGGAATACATTTTTCTTCAACCTAAGACCATCTGTAGATTGGTCTTATCTCATAGTTACCTTCTTAAGTACACTGTATTCAAATTTTCATTTGATCCGCCACCAATTGAGGATTGTGGCCATTTCGTGGTAGAATACAGAATTTTGGGTGGGGATTTGTCTTTGACCCCAGTCTTGGCCCCATGTTGTAAAATTAATTATCTAGTTGGGATATCTATGATATCTAACCCATGGGGACCGAACATTATAAACTTGATTCTTCTCATTATGAAAGGATTCTTAGTTGCACCAAACTTGAATCAGATTTGGCACATTACGTAGAAACTATTGCTTTCTGTGCAAATTTCTTTCTTATGGCCTGTATATATATAAAGTTCAGGATTTTTAACCCATTATAGTCCCACCTTAAACAAAATGTTTACCATCATGCACATATGGGGACAAATGGTTCTTTAGGGATGTCATATGGGTTCATTTAGTTCTATGTATATGACCCTATCAATAATGAGAATTCATACTAATTGTGATTCCATTTAATTATTGATTGTGTTGCATCATCCATCTATACCATTTGGGAAAATAAAGGACCACTTTTTCCAAATAAAATATTGGGTAAATGTTTTTTTTATGTCTAGGAAAGGGTGTAAGCAAAATGATCCAATAAATGGAACAAGTAGACCTCTCATACCTGTATCTTCAGATTTATTCTAATCGATTCAATTAGGTCTACAATAACTTGTAACATAGATTGCGTAGGATGATTAACCAAATGTAAGACTAAGAAGCTTTCGTACGTGAAGGATCTCTCAGGGTTAGTTACCCAAGTTGATCTTGGCATCACATCGATGGTGCTCTAAATTTAATCAATCCAAGGGATGAGATTCATCCCTATTTCATAAAGTCCCCCATATTTATATTGGGTGAGTTGAATGTAACTACATTTTTATGGAAATGTTTTGGTTTTTATATACCAAACTAGTCTTCTTAAGCTGTACACCTCTTTATGGGGTAAGGGAATGCTTTCTAGTAAGGTACGTGATAAAATTGGATATATGTCTACATTGATTATATCATTTCGGTAATATATTCACTATGTTTAAGAAAATATTGTAAGGTTACTTTAACACTCCTCAATTTAAAATATGGAATATTTAACTATAGTAGGAATTTAAATGTTCATAAATTCAGACTTCTGAAATACACTGAACCATTCTTGGACTAAGTATCACCCTCCCTACTTTGAATTGATTAGATGTCACTTTTAATAGCTTCTGTTATAACGGTAAAAATGTTATCCCCTAAATATAATGGCCTAGGAATGTTAATGAAGTAATCTTTGTGTGATTCGACACCTATTTTGGGCACACCTCCGAGGGAAAATTATTCCCTCATGCTTCCTAAGCCTCAACCTAGGTTCCTTTGTATGCATGTAACATCGTGTCAAGACTATCAGTTTCTGCGTGCAGTATCACAGGTAATCATTGGTACGATATTGCACAATTAGTTTTAAAACATTTTTTTGTCCATTCTCCAATATGAGAGGTCATTATTTTGGCAGGTTTTGGATGATTTGTTTACAACAACGTGAAATAGGTTATAGTAAATGAAACCTCATTAAAACCAATAGTTTGAAGACTAATCCATAGATTTACCCAAGTAATCTAATTTAGGAAATTAAACCACGCATAAAGTAACAAATCAGACTACTGTATGCTCCCGATATTAGGGTTTGGATCCTATTAGCTCCTTAGGGAAAGTGTTGGTACTCATCGTAGTTAGCCTAACTTGTGCTCCATATGTTCTTGATGGTGCATCCCAGATTTGATTGATTCTAAAAAATTGTGTATCCTTCGTATTGTGCTTATGGTGAAATCATTTCGGTCTTTGACCTAGTGTGAAAAAAGAGTTGGGGTTGCAATGAAGGAGGTACCTGAAACATGAATTTTTCCCAGAATAAAACCCGACCGTCGTGGCTATGATTAACTAAAATGTAAGTTTTAACTTTCCCAATAAAACTATAATAATTCTATGACAAAATCTCAAATGTATTAGAAGTATGATACGTGTTCTGATACATTTTTATAATACTGAGCTAAGAAATCAATGTCAACTTTGAAAAGATCTGGATACGTATTTACAGATATTATATCTCCACATTTAATAAGTTGGGATAATATATTAAAACATGCCATATTTGACTATACTCCAAACCATGAGAAGCACAATTTACATGGTATCCTTATGGACCCACATGGCATCCAAACACGGTTACCATAATATTTAAACACAATTAAAAATGCATGTCAGCGGATCCTCAGACTTAAAAACGTAAACCAAAGACAAATTAAATTTTGGTCCAAAACAGCCCTTGTGAAGGAAAAACAAGAAACCCATTTCACGTAGGAAATAATCCATTGTAATATAGTAGTTACAAGCACAGTATGGAGGACTTTGAAAGAACCCACACGTGGAACATTTTTTAACCACCCTCGTCATTTCACAAATAGTAAGGATATTAACTGCCATGTATCAAAGCTTTGTCAACATTATAGAAGTCACATTATTTTATTTGCACGTGAGAAAATTGCACGACTATTTGCTTTGTACTTAACTGTGTAGGATAACTAACAAAAGATCATTTAATAACAAGACAGACCATGTAATGAAGCATCATATAGCATTCGTGATAGTCATGATAAATGGCTCACTTTTTGCATACTGACAAGGATACTTACAAAGAAGACAATATTTCGAAGTGAAAATATGAGATAAATTTCCAATCTAGCTCACATTCTTCCAAACCTTATAAGAAGGATTGGCACTACAAAATCAATGGCTTAATATTATTGGTTCATGGTTTCATTTGACAGAATACAAGTTACCTAAAGTTTGGATTTGTGAATAACGTGGAGTATAATCATTGGTTCACACTTCAAAATGCTTAGAAATGATTGAAAAAGGTATGAAATTTTGAATTCAAATGGTGCTTTCCCATTGGCTAGAATCTTCACAATACTCAATAAGTCTGACAAGAAAATAACAATATGGATTCTCCTTGCCAATTGGTTATTTTAGGATTCGCAATAGGCAGAAAGAGTATAGAAAACTCTGAATTACCATTAAGAATTGTTAATTACATATGGAGCATTGATTAATTGAGCTCAAACTTTAAGTGAATGATTACGATATTGAATTTGTTAGTTGAAGAAAGGACTTAGAAAATGAGAATTCAATCACTCAGCTAAGGGAATTTTCGGGTCCAAAGCATATTAAAAGATAATAAGACAATGAAAATATAGAAAACACAACATATATGACCATAAAATATAGAAACAAATAATTTAGCCTAAAAACACCATTAAATTGCAAGTGGAATTGATTCTTTGGGAGTTATGATCAAATCACATACATTATCAAACTTATCCTGCAATTAAATTTAAATACAATTTTATATTGGGTTAATTAACAGACACATTGAGATCTAAATATTAGTGTATGTATTTATAATGGTATTTCCTTCAATTAGGGATCATTTATGTTAACATGGAGCACTTATTTAACATAGCTATATCATAGAAAAATATCACCTAAATACAATCATGTGATTCTCATTTATTACAATAAATGTAATAATCTCGCATTTTTTTCTCACTACCCATGTGAAGCACTATTTAATAATTCTTAACAATGACTTGAGTCTTATACTTAGTAGAAGAATATTAGAGGTGTCACCCTCCCAGTGTAATTCCTTTATATTGGGATATGTATCGGTTATTCTTTCTTTAAGGAGTATTTATGTTGTTTCCCTGTTTTAATCATATTCTTATATTTTCTATTATTGAATATTAGGACATTTTTCCTATTCAATATTTCTTTTGTTGAGTTGATCTTCAATTTATTCTTCATATTATTTGAAATATTCTTTTATTATATGTGAATATCATATCGTGTGACATTAGAGCAACAATTTGAGCATAAATTAGGTTGAAACCTTAATTTTGAAGATTCTTCCATATCTTAGATATGGTTGAGAATTTTTTATAAATTTCTTTTAGTGTAGTTTCAACTTTGCAAGGAAGCCACATTACAAATTTCATGATGATTTTAGTCTTTTCAAGGAGTTTATGTAAATTTTATAGTTTTCCTCTATTTAATTAAGACACATGCTACAATTTCCATTCTTTCTTCTAATATTTTAAATTTTTTGGGCCTTATATAGGTTTAAAAGATTCCAATCTACACGTCTTTGTGTGTGTGTGTGTGTGTGTGTGATGAATTTAATCAAATTTCAAACAAAATCCTAAACATGTCTGCAGACAAGACCAAATGAATATGAAGGTTCCATAGATTTCTTGGCAAACAAAGAATGTTTTAAAGCCCCAACCCATCTATCACGTGGTGATTAAATAAAAAATATATGTTGGGTTTGGAGATCTATTGGCTATTAACATGGGAAAAATGATTATTTGTGTAATTTTTTGGTGAAACGTGATCACTACCATGGTCGTAAAAATAGTAAAATTAACATTCAAAATTTCCTATTTTTACCCAAATTATGAATATTAGCCAATAAACTTTTCCCTGTTTGGAGCATGAGATCATGGTGTTCCTAAAGGCACGGAGTTGCTTCTCAGGGTCCTCTTTACTTATGAATTTAGAAAAATTAGGGAGTTCCTAATGAGGAGGAGGATGATGAATAGGGACATATGGATTGATGGGCTCATAACAAATTTGTTTATAATTGAATGATATTTTAGGACCCAAACTAGTGGCTTCCAAGTTTTCCAATCTACATAGAAAGGCTTATGTGGAATCATTAGAGGTATGGGGGTGAGAATTTGTTGGAATCAGGTTGTGGATTGTAATAAATGGATGAAATGGGTTGTGGATGAGGTTGAGGATAAGTAGGATTATGGTGGGGGTGTTTGATAATGGGGATGATAGTTGAAGGGTTGTGACAAAATAGGTTTGGAGATAAGATGTTGGGAAGGGATGTAGATGAGTGGGTGAGATTGAGGGTGTTTTTTTTAGATTATGGGATGATTAGATTGAGGATATGTTTGATGAGGAACTTCAGATGTTTTTATAGGTTAACGAGGAAACATGTGTTAGAACATTCTTCAGATTGTGTTTTTATTTCTTTGAGTGGACTTTGAAGGATGGGTTTTTGAGATAACAATGTTGGCATGGACTTGATATATGAGGATGGGAACCAAGATTTTAATGTGTTGCTTGGGTGGTGGGGGAAGAAAGTTATATTTTTTAAGAGGCTGGGTGAAGGAATCAATGACTATTGTAGATGAAGATGTGATAGGCATAGAGGATGTGGGGATGGTATTGATGCACATTAGATTAGATGGGATGGGGACCACCAATTGAGTGGATTTGTGGGATTAAGGAAGCGTGGTGGAAGACGTTTGGGAGCCATATTCATGTTGGGACATGGAAAGCTCATTAATGTCTCTAGGGATGAAGATGACAAGCTGAGAGATGAGGAATTAGGTGGAATTGGTTTGAGAGTGATAAGCGTAGAGATTTTGAAGGGGTGTTCCATCGATGGGAAGATTTATGGATTTATAGATGAAACCATAATTTTTTTAAATTTGGACATATGTCTAAGAATTTAGATTTATCGTATCATGATTTCTAGTTTTATAATAGTTGAAACTAGATACCTGAATTGCCATTGTTAGTTTTTATCTAGTGTGATATCATATTTCAATATGATTATTATTGGTTTTTAAGTAGTGTATTATCGGATTACATTATTTACACTATGCCATACATGTAAGTTTGTAATTATTTTTATGTGTATCACCTTTATATCTATTCTTCTTCTACGATTCATATATGTCATATTTTTTCCCTTTTAAAAATTTAAACAATATGATAAAGGCACATGTTCTGTGAAATAAGAAGCAAGTACCAAGATATTGCGGGTTCTTAAAGAATAATTATCAAGTCATAGAGTGTGGCCAATGTTATTTTATGTCTTCAAATAAAAATTTGGATCTATCCTGGGTGTTATTCTCATCTCTTTAGAGTTATAATATAACTTATACTCCTGAATAGACTATAATTTAATTTCACAAAGAATGTCACAGTGTAGAAGAATTCTATCAAGGCCATTAGAATCCTGAAAAAAAAAAAGAGTATAAAAAGTAGATACATTTCTTTGGAGACACTAAGGTGGTTGTAATGTAGGCTAATTTATGGTGCATTACCAGACATTATTATTGATATAATTAAATAATATATCATGACACTCTAAATATTATAGTTTTGCATTCAATAATTAGGGGATTATAGGCATAGAGTTTAGTATCTAGACTTCAAAAAGGTTTTCATTGTATAAAGTTATTAGAAAAATTAAAAAATAATTTATCTATACTTATGGCACATAGATTTAGGGAAATACCATATAATTTTGTGGTTGTAATGAATGCATAAATCGAGGACAATTCCATGAAAAAATCAAAGCATGAATTTTTGAAATTATTTCCTTGTAAATCATATCCAATTCCCTATAAATTATAACCAGCTCGTTATAAAATTACACAAACAAAAATAAAGTTTTTTGTTTAAAATTAAATTAATTACATGGAGGAAATTATATTATTAATACACAAATAAGATTCAAGAGTTCCATAAGCAACACAATGTTTTATAGAATTATATAATGGAAAAATATTCCATTACCATATAATACTCAATCTTTCATTTAATTACCAGATAATAGTAAAATTGTAAATTTTTATAGGACCAAAGTTTGGAATAATTTTTTTCAAAAACCACACATCCTAGTCCAAGATGATTTGACATACAAATTTATAATCTTCAATAGTTTCTCTAAGTCAACATTCATTTTCTTCATGAAGTAGTTTAACGTATAATTTAATTCCACGTTTCATTTATCTGGTATCTTTATGCATCCACTTTTCCATTTTTTGTTTGGTGTCCATTCCTAAACGATGTTATCCATATCGATATCTACTTTATGTTCATCTATGATGGTCTATGTTTTATTTATCTTTAAACAATCCCAGTATAATGTTTCACCTTCTCCTCTCCTTGTAGGTTTCCAATATTGAATTCTCATCTTTTTATTTACAACATTTCCTTCCTGTTGAAGGAAAATATCCCCATCTTCTCTCCTCATCCATATCTTTTTATTATCATTTCCTAGTCGTGTAAGAAGCATTTGTTTAGCTTGAACACATCCTTCAATGGATTGAATTTTTGTTTAGATCTTCCACAAACATGCCCAACGTAAATATCATTATTACTTTAGATATGTTTACCAATGTATTATTCTTTATGAATATGTGTGGCTCTTATTATTTGGTCATATACTGTCTTTCACATTCGTATGTAGTTTTTTTTTCCAAAAATAGAGCAAATCTGACCTCCTACAAATAATAGTGTACAAATCATCTATCCAAATGACGTGGGGAACATTTTTTGACAAGATGTGAAACCCCAAGGGGAGCTACAATATTCACTACCTTCATCCTCAGCTGGAATTTTTCCCCAATGTTTAATATCCATGATTTTATTCCCTTTTTTAGATCTTCCATTTCTTTAAGTCATTTGAAAGGTTCCATAGGAGAGTTTCCTTTTCGATAAGCTTGGTTCACCATTATCCTTTGTATGTCCATATTTGGATAGAATGAAGACCATTACAGATCCTCCTCATTGTTTCTTTGTAGCCTCAACCATCAAAGCAATAAGTAATGCATTATCCACAATCATGGCAATCTGAACATGTTAGGTTTCATAATACCCACTAAACTTATGGTTTCCATCAATAGAACATAGTCCAAATGGCTACTAGAAATTGCAACCTTGAATAGGTTTTACACTTCCTGCAAATGAAATGAGGAGTGAAATTAGGGGACTTGCAAGTCCTTCTTGGCATTTTTAATGGGTTAGGATTCCATGATATTTGGAAAATAAAAAGTTTCTAATTTATGTATACAATGTTACTAATATTTCATTCAATGTTGGTATCTCGATATTCTCTTGAAATGTGTCCCACTGGAAGGAAGCTTATGAATACATGAGTGTTAGAATACATTTTTTTTCTGTCAACAGATGAGGGAGGCAGAATGAAGACAATACTTTTCAGGTAAAAGATTTTTATTGTCACTTAAAACCCTTATGAAATTGCAAGTAAATGAGATATAGAGTGGTTTCTTTCAGGTTTATAATGGGCATACTCACACTAGAAACACTAAGTTCTTGAGATTGTATGAAATAGTTCACAATAGTTTCCTAAGTATGCAAGGATTACATGATTTCATGCACATCATAGCAAAAAGTAATAGTACACAAGTAGAGGAAAAAGGGGAAAATGTTTAAATTGATTTCTTCACAACTATAAATATACAATCTCCATACTCATCAATTAGAGGTTCTTCAAGCTTGTACAATGAGACTTTGAAATCTAATGATGTGAACTTGTAAGAGTTTGTTCCAACGTTCAACAAATGAAATGCAAGAAATGGCCTACAACTTATTCCATATCATTATTTCCATGTGTGAGCATACCAATTTGCAAAGTAAAAGGTAATGGCATCATAACTAGTTACTTAAATATACGACCATTACATTATTTTACCAATCCTTAAACAATGGTCAGTTCTAATTTTTTTCTACAACTTTAAATTTGGGCATGCACAATACTGGAAGGAATACATTGGAGTGGGCTATGTGGACATCTTACTACAATTTTTTGCCTATTAGAAGCTACCCTAAGGCTGACACATGAAGAGCTCCACTGGTTGAATTATACTTTGCTAATTTGTGTCATGTTTGTTCCTGCTTCAATCCTTGAGAGTTGACTTCTAGGCAATTGGAGGGTTGGCGCTCATTTGACGTTTATGTTGTAAAAACACCTCCTGAACTTGCATCACAGCTTGGAAAAGAAATTATTTCTTTCTATGGAATTTAATATTGAAATGTTTCAATGGATCACTTATCTTGCCAAAGCATGGAGAAATTATTTCCATGTGACAAGCTGGCACTCATTTGAATATTTCCCCTTTGATTTCACTTCTAAAATGGCACCGTTAAGGCACGTGCAAAATTCCACCAACCCGCCCATACTTAGTCAATTTTAATGATCAACTCTTTCTCTTTTTTGACCTGGGACATGTGGAGGATTGCCAAAAGTTTGAGAACTTCTAACAAATTGACTCTTGAAGTTTTTTCGATGAGGCACATGGTGTCATCCACTTAATCTTCCATGTTAAGCTTATTTGAGCTTGTTTTACCTTCATTTTGAACCTAGGACATGCGGAAATCCTGTGCTTATTTGAGGACTGTCCCATAGGCCCTGCCCCTATAGGTGTGTCATTTGGATGCATGGAAGCTTTCACTGTCATTTGAAACATGGCCATGTCATATCCAATTAGGAATATCCACATACTACCCATGGGTGCTGGGGGAAAAAATTAACAGGGAAGATATGCCTGTCATTCCTGAATGCGGGAAGAAAATAAAAATAAGGGAAGAAACTTCACCAATACGCATGAATTTCAAATTTTTCTCCATGAATGGAAAAACTTCAAACAATTCCAGGATCAAAGTGATCCAATAATCCAAGGTACAGACTCAAAATTTTTGAAACTTGACTTCAAAAGAGGGGAATTTTTAGGACGACAACAACTGGCTCTTTCTGAGGATGACTTGTCTTGGAACAAAGACACAAGGAAACATCAAGAACTATAGATAACTCTGGGAAAGAGGGCTAGTGTCTTATCCTATTGGGCAAAAGGATTCAAAATTACAAAACCAATACAAGGGAACACACACATGAGACAGGGAAAATAAATAAAACAAACCAAAAGGGAAGAAGGAAATGAAACACAAAGGAACTACCCAAAACCAAAACACTGTACATAATATACAGAAGGACCACCTAGTCAGCTAGGACTTCAAAAACTGTACATACTTCCCACTATAAGGAAGTGGGAGAGGAGCACCATCCATGTAATCTAGATAAAAATATTTCTCTCCAAAAAAATGTCCAATTCTAAAAAGACCAAGACAAAGAGAATCAAATCTACCATGACTTGCTCGTGGCTCATGTATTTTGTCCCAAATCATCACAATGTCTCCCACTTGGAAAACTCAAGGTTTGGATTTCTTTTCAAACAAAGCCTTCACTTTTAACTAGTGAGTTGTTATCTTATCAACCACCTGCAATCTTTCCTCATTAAGCTTCTTAAGGTACAAAATTCTCTTTTCCAAAGGGCTACTAAAACTTGAATCTTTAATGATTTTCATCAAATGCAAGGCTTGCAATTCCACTGTGACTGGTAGTCGATATTCCACACCATACACCACTTGGAAAGGGACATTCCAATTGCTCTCTTGGGTGTAATTCTATCAGCACAGAGTGCATCATATAGCTTCTTGTGCCAATTCCTCTGAGAATCATTCACAAGCTTTCTAACTATGTTCACCAAGTTCTTATTTATTGATTATGCCTAACCATTCCCTTGAGGGTAGTAATATGAAGAATGAGCAAGTGAGATCCCATACCCATATCAAAAATCCATCATCTTGGTAGAAGAAAAATTGGAAGCATTGTCAGTCACAATGTTTTTTGGGATCCCAAACCTGATCAATATGTTCTCCTTAATGAATTTGCAAACTTTCTCGGAAGTAGTGCTATTGAATGGGATGGCTTCCACCCACTTGGTGAAGTAATCTATGGCAATCAACACATGGGTATGTCTAGCACTGGAAGGTGGGTTAAGAGTTCTAATGAAATCCAATCCTCACTATTAAAAGGGCTCATCAATGACTACTCACTTTAGTGGTAAAGCAACCAAATTAGTTCTTCCAACAAATGTTTGGCATGCTTCACATTTACCAACCCATTTTGATGCATATCTGAACAGCGTGGGCCAATAATAACTAACATGAATTATTTTATGATCTATTACAACAAAGAAGAATGACCTCTACAAGCTTAGTTAAGAAAAGCATAGAACATTTTATTTTGTTGCTCCCTGTCTACACACTTCAAAAACCTTCCATCTATGCCTCATTTGAGCAAAGCATTCTCCAATAGCACATATTGTGCAGACCTAAGTTTGATGGCTCTCTTATCTTTATCAATCATGTGAGATGGACACTCTCCATAGGTCAGAAAGTGAGCAATGTCAACATATCATACATCTAATGAGTTTAGGAATAGAACAACAGGGACATCAACTCCATCTTTGGATAACTCCTTGGCAGCTCCTTCAAAAATGTGTTCACACAGGTCCTTACCCCAAACCAAATTTTTTGTCCTGATATCAAGATCATACTCTTGCACCTTTGCTACCCAATTACCTCTCTTGGTTCCAAAATCTTGCTGAGTAAGAATGGATTTTATTGTTGTATTAGTCACCAACACCACAGAATGAGAATTAAGGATGTAAAACCTAAACTACTTGATAGCTTTGAAAACTGCAAAAGCACGTTTCTCCATCATGGTGTACTTCAGCTCATGAATTTTTAAGACATAACTCATGAATGCATTTGGGATCTCATGATCTTCAGCATTCTTCTAGGCTAACACAACAACTAGGGTATTTTCAGTGGCATAAAAATAGACAATGAAATCTTTGCTAAAGTCAACGCATGTCCAAGATTGGAGTCTTTGCAATAGCCTTTTTAATGTCCTCAAATGATTTCTTCCCTTCTGAGGACCAACCAAATATTTTCTTCCCTTGCATCATGTGAGCAATACTCATAGTAAGTTCTATAAAATCAAGGATGAATCTTCTTAGGAAATTAATCTTACTAAAGAAAGAATGGACACCTTTCTTACTTGACAAAAGAGGAATTTGTTGGATGGCCTGAAATCTGTCTGGATCAATCTTGATCCCTTCCTTTAAAGCAATGTGTCCCAATAGATTTCCTTCTATGACATAAAACATAGAATTCTTAGGTTTTAAAGAAATCCCATGCTCTCTACACTTCTGCAATACTATTTCAAGGTGTTGGAAGTGATATGTTCTTGCTTTAGAAAACACTGTCAAGTCATCCAAATACACAACAATGCATTTCCCTTTCAAACTACCAAAAGCCAAGTCCATGGCCCTCTGGAAAGTAGCACCAACATTGATGAGACCAAATGGCATCCTCTTGTATGCAAAGGTGCCCCAAGGAGTAGTAAAGGGAGTCTTATGTTAATATGCAGTGTTCACCTCTTCTTGATTGTACCCTGAGAATCCATCTAACATAGATAGAATCTCTGAGCCTCTGATAGCTTGCAATACTTGATCCATCAAAGGGAGAGGATAGTTGTCCTTCAAAGATCCCTGATTTAGATTTTTGAAGTCCACACATATACGAATCTCACCATTATTATTTCTGAAAGAAATTATATTAGCAATCCATGTTGAATGATGGATGGTGAAGATGACCATAGCCTTAAAAAGCTTTTGTATTTCTTCGAAAATTGTATCAGCTATCTTTGGATTATATTTCCTTTGCTTCTATTTGAAGGGTTTCATCCCAGGCTTAAGAAGAATGAAATGTTACATTTCTTTAGGCTAAAAAGCCTTGAGATCATCATAAGAGTAAGCCAGAACATCAACATACCTATTCATCAAATAGACCACTTTCTTTTTCTCTTCCTGAGTGTAGCATGTAATGCCCCATAGGGCATCGAATCCCATTTCTGCCACCTTGGCCTCCTCCCAACCACCCCAACCTGCCGGCTGTACTGGCTGTCACGTTTTTCTTACCTATTTGGCGTGAGACAGTGGGAGTCGGTGGAGTTTTGACTTCCTGCACTAGGATCATATTTTGATTTCCTTCTTTAATGCATTGGACACAGTCTGAATTGACGTGTTAGCTAGTGTAGCAGGCATGTTACCTCCACTTTCCTTGGGTGCAGTGCTCTTTGATATGGTTGGATTTATTGAAGACAAGAGAATATGGTCTCTGTAACTCTTGCAGGATCCACAAATATCTGTTTGCATGTAAACACATTATGTATGAAGCAATTTTCCTTGTTGCGTATTTCTACCTTTTCCCCCCATCGATTTGTGGCTTTCTGTCACGTTTTTCACGCTGCAGTGGATCCTCTGTCTCCTTGCATACGTTTTTTTGGAGGCGTATTTTCTTCTTCAAATTTCTATTGTCCTTGTTCCTTGCGTTGTTTCATTGTTATCTGTTCTATTTCGACTGCATCCTCAAATTCGAGATTCTCCTTCAAGATATTTTCATCAAAATCGATTAAGTGACAGTGAGAGTGTTACCAGGAGACCCGATGAAATTTACTACAGAGATTCTCTACTGAGACCTTACTCGTTTTACGATGTAACTCATGGAAGAGGATCTCATAGAGGAAGACCTGTTTGGTGTAGTGGGTTGTGTTGTTGAGATGCTGAGAATGATCAGCGTGTTTGCTTCTGTTGGATCTGTTTAGTGAGTGGATTGTACAGGTTGAGCCAAAGTTTCATGAAGATGCTGACAAGTTAAAGATATTAGTTACTTTTGAGAAATTTGAATCATCTCCATTTTCTTTAAGACGTCTTGTTTTTCAAACAAGAGTTGTACAAAGGTATGCATCGAGTTTAAAAGGAGATATGTTTGATTCAACTCAGATAGCTGAGGAAGAAAAAAAATATGTTTGGAGCTTGTGACAGACATACAACTGTACTTCCAGAGTCTGTGTCAGGTAATCAAAGTGCAAAGAGTGATCTACCAGCTATTTCCATGGTCGTGAAGAATGCAGCATTAGAGAAGGCATGTGAAAGTTGGTGGCAGAGGGGAAATCAAGCATACACTGAAGGGGATTTTTTTAAAAGTTGAGGAGTATTATACTCGTGGGATAAGTTGCGTCTCTCCGAGTGAATCATCTGAAGGTTCTGTCAAAGCATTAGTGCTATGCTATGGCAACGGTGCAGCCACTTGGATGGCTATTAGATAGAGTCAGAGAAACACTGTCAGATTGCATGCAAGCTTTGCACCGAGATCCTAACTTCTTGAAAGCTCCAATTAGAGCTGCAAGTTGCTATCTTGTACTTGGGGAATGTGGGCTTGCATTAACATTCTTCAATGACTCATTAAGATCTACAAATGAGTTAGAGACACTGGACTCAAAGCTAGCACCTGAAGTTTTGGAAGGCATAAGAAAAACCCAAGTGGCAGATCACACCCACGGGCACAGGAGATCTATGCAATGTTGGAGATAATGTCTTGGGAGATGAAGGTAGCAGGATATCTTTCAGATTCAGAACCTTAATGTATGTGTTGACTGCCACACTGCACCAGGTTTTGTCCAAGGTTGTTGCAAAGAAAATTGTTGTGAGAGATGCAAAGCGGTTCCTTCTTTTTTTTTTTTTTAAAAGGAAAATGCTCTTGTAAAGATTTTTGGTAATGCCAGGTGAAGCAATCTGCAGACATAGTCTGGCACTATAACAAGGCGCACTGTGCTAAGTATGCAGTGATAAATGAGAGACCAGATTTTAGTTCCAGCTGCTTACATGGGCTCCAAAAGTGGATTTTCGTTTGTGCTGGACGGCTGCCCATGTTCTGATGTATTTTTCACTTTTTGACACGTGTTGGGAGGATGTTGGCAAGTATTTTAGACCACCACCTGGACGTGAACTCCTACCTATGCCAACGTGAAGATGGTCGATGTTTGGGCGCCCAACGAGCTTGAAGAAAATGGAATTTGGCTTGGGTTATTGTTGCTGATCCGGGCGGTGTCCATGGAACCTACTGGATCTGGAGAAAAAGGAAAGATATTTCTACACCTTTCTACTGCTATTATATTTACAATTATTGTGAAATCGAACCACTCTTCCTTGCATTTATTTGTCAGTTGGATGTCATGATGGGAGATTTCCCTTTCTGCTTGTTCTTCTTGTTTTAGCTTTTATCGTTGACAGTATGTGGGTCGAAAGGATGCGTGTGCCCTCTCCTCTAAAGGTTATATTACTCGAATGATAGAACTTCGTCTGTTTGTTTATGTATTAATTCTTCTCTGCGATCGAGTTGTAAGTTATTATGTTGATCAAGCAAGTATTTTCAATATCATGGAAGTAAGTTTACAATAACTATGAAAGCCCCCCTTCCTAGTAGCCAAGTTTGTCCTTGACGTTTTTTGTTAGCTCCTTCACAAATCCCTTTGATAACCTTTTGGCATCAAGAAAGAAAGGTTGTAGGATTGTGTGAGCAATGCGTGGGCTATCCAGCTTAGAGTTTTGGTATTAAAACTGGTAGAATGAAAAGGTTTGTGTGCAATGTGTTTTTCCTTCTTGCGTGTTTAAAATCTTACTATCTTTCATGTTGTTTCTAGGCTTTTAAGGCCATCCTAAAGAAGTACCTTGACCATCCCTATCAACTTAAACCATAACTAGCTTTTCAGATCAACTAAGCTGGAGGTTTCATTGTGCGAATCATGTACCTCGTTGACACTAGAATAGTTGGTCTAATCCCCTCTCTGAATTATTGCTGATGGAGCTCTTCTATTTTTCCTAACTTGCATTATTTTCTCCCTTGTTATGTTAACGCTATTAATTAATATTGGTCGGTTTTTATGCATGTAATTTACCGTAATAGTTTGTGATGGAAATTTCGTTAAATGTGATTAACCTTCGGGAAAAACTCAGCTTTCATTTGATAGTCTTATGGATTCATAGCGGAATGTTTTGTTTTGATAATGTCACTTAGAAGTTATGTTTGTATCTTTGTGCGACGGTCGACTGTGTTACCAAGGGTTGCCGTAAAATATGGTTGTTTTTGGATGTGGGCAATTTATTTTTAAATTAACCAAACATTAGTATTGTAGTGGAGGTTTGCAAACCTTTAGTGTTATAAAAAATTGTTGATGACTTTATTGTATACTCTTGTTGGACGAAACCCCCTCCTTCTCTCGCGTGTTTGCTACTAGCCTATAAGACTTTGACCCTTCCTGGATGATTGGTAGATCTCTTTGTAGTTAATGGTCAAAACTAGTATACTTTGCCTTCGCTTCGAAACTTATGTTGTGTGTATACTCTAATTGATTTCCGGTTTGAAACTCAATTATACATGGCTTTTTGTGTTGATTTCTGAAACCCGTGTTTCCCCTTTCTTGGGCCGATCAACTTTTGTTCTTTTAGAAATGTATTATTTTAGCCTATGCGTTGGTACCTTTGATAAATTTCTAGATGGTTGGTCTATTTATATCAAATCTCAATCTTGTAATTATTGTTTAATTTCTTACTTGATGGGAATTCTGTTTTTGCTAGATTTTTTGTTTTCTCCTTATAGGGCCAAGGGCCATTCTCTTACGATTTCTATACTTTCGTTGTTATTACTCCTAACTGAAGTACAAGGTCTTCTCCTTCTTTGATTGGCATGATGAATACTTTACTTTAACCTGATGTGTTAATAGTGTTTAGAGGTTTAAACCAATTCTTGTAATAAAGTTCTTTCTTTTCGTGATATTGTTAGATAAAAGTTATGGTGGTTTTGTGTAGCCTTATCTTGCTCAGTTCTCGCGAACTGACTCTTGCAAAAAATTTACTACAGATGGATCTTGCGTGTAGATGAGGGATAGATTTGTAGACTTTTGTCATCAACCTCAGTTGAGAAGTTCCTTTGCTCGAAACCTTTTTTATGTTGTTCAACTGTTGTTAACGTCCAGTGGAAAGTTTAAAAGAGGATTAATGTCTTAGTATAATGTATTGTGGACTTTGTCATCTGAACTTTGGAAACCTTGTATTGTTTGACCATCATTGAATTTATAAGAAAATTGGTTATTGTTGTTGAGTGACTTTGTTGGAGTATCAGTATTTTAAGAATTGATGTAATCTTGTTTTGTTCTTGTAAATGAGTGTTGCTACAACCTTGCCTTGAGAATAAATTTTGAGTTAAACCTTGATATGACCTAGTAATAAAGCGTCATAAGTAAACTAACATGGGATTGTTAATACTTCTGGAAGTTAAATTAAAAGTTGTATTCAAATAAAGTAACATAAGGGTCACCAACTTGAGAGCAAGAAATTCTTTAAGTAACCAAGGGCAAGACTATCATTGCAGGTAAACTTTATAACTTGATACCCCTAGCGACATTAATGAACACTATCCCTTTCATGGTGGAATTCTTAAACGAACTTAAAGGAAATCTATGGTTAGTTCTGGAAGATAATAAGATTTAATAAACAGGAGAAAACAATTTTGAAACTACACAATCTATCTCTCAGCCATTTGGAAATTAAATTTTTACTCCTTGATTAATACTTTTAGCAAAGCCTAAGTAAGGTTGTTGATAATTCTGGTTAAGAGCCCTAGCTTCAATTAAATACTGGCAATAACTAATGAGGTCCTAAAGATATTTCATCTCGACCTTCTCCCTCTAACCCTTTTCCAAGGCACCTTGTATCTCTTCTCTTAAGTGTGTTGAACTTAAACCATGTTGTCTTGTGGGAAAGAATGAATCTTAGTAGCATTAGTGGTGAGCAGATGGCCTTGTGGAATTGAAATTCTCCTTTTTCTTGATAAACGAATTAAGCAAATAAAGGTCATAATAGAGAAGATTTAAAGATAATTACTCTGTGTAAAAAGAATAAATTTAACTTGGTAAGATGAATTGTATGAATCATATCCTCAGTCTCCTTGAAAACGTAAGCTAAGAATTGCAAGATGTCCTTTTAAAATAAATAACCCCCAAGAATATCTCCTTGTGGTTGGTCCTAACTGTAAGTGTGTTCTGTGATTGGACTTCTATGTTGTCTTGTCAAAAAGAAAAAAACAAATGTGTATTGTCCTTGATAGTTGTGAATGTTTCCGTGCTGCCTTTATGGCCATCCTTGTATCAAGTTGTTCACAATGTTAGTTGTATACTTGGTGACGACATGTTGCGTCATGTTATGTGTCAAGCAAGTCAAAAAAAAAAATTTTATCATGTATTTCACTGTGTTGTTCATGTGTGATTGTTTGGGTCGTTACACTTGGTATCAGAGCATAGGTTCATGCTCTCGAACCTATGGGCCGGATTGGTGTTATATGATGATGTTACATGGTGGTAGTGGTGTTACATGATGATACTACATGATGATGATGATATTGCATGATGGTGGTAGATATTGGAAGAGTAATGTGCTTTAAACGTGATGTGATTATTGTCGTAATTGTGATATTGTGAACGCACGTGATGTGTATGTCACTTTGTGCGTGTTTGTGATCATGTTGATATGTTGGGGATGGGAGTATTCTCTCTCCTTCATGTGGATTCTATGAAGAGTTCACGTGTGAATTATTGTTTGTGATGTGTGAAAAGAAATATAATGTGGATGACATAGTGTTGGAGAATTGTGACATATTGTGCTATGTAGGTGTATCAATGTGTTGTATGACTAGATTGATGTTAAAAGAGATGAGTTGTATCATGATGTTTTTACCATGTTCTGAAGAAATGTGTGTACCACCTTGTTATGCAGCGGTAGATGTTATGTTGAGATGTACTATGTTCATCGTATGTATGACTGTGCAAATATGTAATGCTTCATGTTGTGATTTTGGGTCATACGGTGAGTGTATGAACCCTATCGTATGGTGCTTGCACTTTGGGTGCAGAATGTGGTAAAGTGATGTGTTACACTCAGTGAATGTATGATTGTGATCTACCTTGTATATGTACCACCGTTATGTTAGTGATGTTGTTGTATGTTATGTTTTGAACCTTACGCTAACCGACCCTGAGGGTAATCAGTAGAAGTGTATGTTGAGAGTGAGGAATGGTGTACCATGGGTCAATAACTTGAGCCAAAATTCGGTTTAGTAGATAACATGTGAATCTTTCCTCTCTCCCTATGTGGTTGTATGTATGCAACCTAAGTGCAACTATGACTATGTTTAGCTTTGTCGAAGTGGTGGCGGGATGATTCAGATGGAGGTGATGACAGTTGTATTATTGATACGTATTTTGCGAGCTGAGGCTCGATGTTCCGAGTGCTAGCAACTCGTTGAGTACCCCTTTGGTGGCTAGATAAAGCCACACAGTTATCGTAATGTGACATTATTATAAGTTGATTTTATTCGTAAATTGAGCTTTTTACTTTATTTTGTAAGGACCAACAGCTTTTCTTGATTGTCATGCTTTACAATTTTGGGCATTTCCTTGGTTTGTGGCACTAACATGGGGATTTTGATACTAACTATGGCTATTTGGCCATTTATTTTGCTTGATTTTGGATCTTCTTTTAAATTTGGAATTTTTACCGCCTTGCCCAAGGCTTGTACTTTGCCACTTGGCACTTTGATTGGATTGTTGTGCTGGTTCTATTGTCGTGATGTGGGGAATAGGGTCATAGGATGCACCATGGATTGGTTGGACCTATGGACCCGCTTCATTATATGGGGGTACGCCCCAAGGAGTTACATATAACTAGCGGGTTGTTGAACCACACATTATTATGTCACTTTGGTTAGGAGTGTTCGAACTCTATGTGTCTTGGACCATAGGGTCAACCGGCCTCCTTGAGGGAGGCATAAGAGACTTGAGGGAGGCATAAGAGACTTGAGGGAGGCATAAGAGACTTGAGGGAGGCATAAGAGTTTGAGGGAGGCATAAGAGAGACTTGAGGGAGGCATAAGAGTTTGAGGGAGGCATAAGAGTTTGAGGGAGGCATATGATATTTGTGGGAGGCATGGCTGATGTTCTGGGACATATGTTGAGTTATTGTGATGTTTGGTAGTGGTCTTTTGATGTATGTGTTACTCATGTCAGATGGATATGTGTTGTGATGTTGTGGTTATGTCATTGATTCCCTTGTGGACACTATGTACCTGTAGCATGGTTTGGTGTTATGTGAATTTTTTCATTGATGCAAATTGAGGAAATGTCTGGTGGATTGTAGTACTATTTTGGTTAAGTATTTTGGTATGTCAGTCATTGATGTGTGTTGAGTACTATGTTATGTGGACTGTGCCTATTCCATTATGTATTTGAGTAACCTTTATGTGGTGTAATACAATCTTGAAGTATATACTTGTGTGCTTGTGAATCTGTAGTGTCTTGTGAACCTGATAGGGTGTTGTGTTAGCAGTTCATGTTGGGCACCCACAATAAGGAATAAACCAAAACACTTCAATGATGAAATTTTAAAAGAAATTAAACTAAGAATAATGCTAATGGAAAGAGACTAATGAAATGATGAACAAGAAAGAACTGCCAATCTTCACAGAACCTTGAAAGTTAAAATTTCTACCAAATGTTCCTAAGGCTACCCTGTGGCCATGCTTTAAATTGACTAAAATTTTAAACCATAGGGTGTAATTTCTCCTTTACCTGTTCTTGGTTACGTGCCATTTCATTCCCTTTGTGTAATGTCGCATCGAGGATGATGCTTTCTTAAGGGGAGGAGAATGTAATGCCCCGTAGGGCATCAAATCCCATTTCTGCCACCTTGGCCTCCTCCCAACCACCCCAACCTGCCGGCTGTACTGGCTGTCACGTTTTTCTTACCTGTTTGGCATGAGACAGTGGGAGTCGGTGGAGTTTTGACTTCCTGCACCAGGATCATATTTTGATTTCCTTCTTTAATGCATTGGACACAGTCTGAATTGACGTGTTAGCTAGTGTAGCAGGCGTGTTACCTCCACTTTCCTTGGGTGCAGCACTCTTTGATATGGTTGGATTTATTGAAGACAAGAGAATATGGTCTCTGTAACTCTTGCAGGATCTGCAAATATCTGTTTGCATGTAAACACTGTATGTATGAAGCAATTTTCCTTGCTGAATATTTCTACCT
Source organism: Taxus chinensis (assembly GCA_019776745.2). Classification (NCBI taxonomy): domain Eukaryota; kingdom Viridiplantae; phylum Streptophyta; class Pinopsida; order Cupressales; family Taxaceae; genus Taxus; species Taxus chinensis. The sequence continues at coordinate 123,014,018 of CM034148.1, read as the reverse complement.
TTTCCCCCCATCGATTTGTGGCTTTCTGTCACGTTTTACACGCTGCGTGGATCCTCTGTCTCCTTGCATACATTTTTTTGGAGGCGTATTTTCTTCTTCAAATTTCTATTGTCCTTGTTCCTTGCGCTGTTTCGTTGTTATCTATTCTATTTCGACTGCATCCTCAAATTCGGGATTCTCCTTCAAGATATTTTCATCAAAATCGATTAAGTGACAGTGAGAGTGTTACCAGGAGACCCGATGAAATTTATTACAGAGATTCTCTACTGAGACCTTTCTCGTTTTACGATGTAACTCATGGAAGAGGATCTCATAGAGGCGGACCTGTTTGGTGTAGTGGGTTGTGTTGTTGAGATGCTGAGAATGATCAGCATGTTTACTTCTGTTGGATCTGTTTAGTGAGTGGATTGTACAGGTTGAGCCAAAGTTTCATGAAGATGCTGACAAGTTAAAGATATTAGTTACTTTTGAGAAATTTGAATCATCTCCATTTGCTTTAAGACGTCTTGTTTTTCAAATAGATGCTGTACAAAGGTATGCATCGAGTTTAAAAGGAGATATGTTTGATTCAACTCAGATAGCTGAGGAAGAAAAAAATATGTTTCGAGCTGGTGACAGACATACAATTGTACTTCCAGAGTCAGTGTCAGGTAATCAAAGTGCAAAGAGTGATCTACCAGCTATTTCCATGGTCGTGAAGAATGCAGCATTAGAGCAGGCATGTGAAAGTTGGCGGCACAGGGGAAATCAAGCATACACTGAAGGGGATTTTTTTAAAAGCTGAGGAGTATTATACTCGTGGGATAAGCTGCGTCTCTCCGAGTGAATCATCTGAAGGTTCTGTCAAAGCATTAGTGCTATGCTATGGAAACTGTGCAGCCACTCGGATGGCTATTAGTAGAGTCAGAGAAGCACTGTCAGATTGCATGCAAGCTCTGCACCGAGATCCTAACTTCTTGAAAGCTCTCGAATTAGAGCTGCAAGTTGCTATCTTGTACTAAGAGAATGTGGTCTTGCATCAACATTCTTAAATGACTCATTAAGATCTACAAATGAGTTAGAGACACTGGACTCAAAGCTAGCACCTGAAGTTTTGGAAGGCATAAGAAAAACCCAAGTGGCAGATCACACCCACGGGCACAGGAGATCTATGCAATGTTGGAGATAATGTCTTGGGAGATGAAGGTAGTAGGATATCTTTCAGATTTAGAACCTTAATGTATGTGTTGACTGCCACACTGCACCAAGTTTTGTCCAAGGTTGTTGCAAAGAAAATTGTTGTGAGAGATGCAAAGCGGTTCCTTATTTTTTTTCTTTTTTTTTGTATAAAGGAAAATGTTCTTGTAAAGATTTTTGGTAATGCCAGGTGAAGCAATCTGTAGACATAGTCTGGCACTATAACAAGGCGCACTGTGCCAGGTCTGCAGTGATAAATGAGAGACCAAATTTTAGTTCCATCTCCTTACATGGGCTCCAAAAGTGGATTTTCCTTTGTGTTGGATGGCTGCCCATGTTCCGATGTAGTTTTCCCTTTTTGACATGCGTTGGGAGGATGTTGGCAAGTATTTTAGACCACCCACCTGGCCGTGAACTCCTACATGTGCCAACGTGAAGATGGTCGATGTTTGGGTGCCCAACGAGCTTGAAGAAAATGGAATTTGGCTTGGGTTATTGTTGCTGATCCGGGCGGTGTCCATGGAACCTACTGGATCTGGAGAAAAAGGAAAGATATTTCTACACCTTTCTACTGCTATTATATTTACAATTATTGCGAAATCGAACCACTCTTCCTTGCATTGATTTGTTAGTTGGATGTCATGATGGGAGATTTCCCTTTCTGCTTGTTCTTCTTGTTTTAGCTTTTATCGTTGACAGTATGTGGGTCGAAAGGATGCGTGTGCCCTCTCCTCTGAATGTTATATTACTCGAATGATAGAACTTCATCTGTTTTTTTATGTATTAATTCTTCTCTGCGATTGAGTTGCAAGTTATTATGTTGATCAAGCTAGTATTTTCGATATCATGGAAGTAAGTTTACAATAACTATGAAACCCCCCCCTTCCTAGCACCCAAGTTTGTCCTTGACGTTTTTTGTTAGCTCCTTCGCAAATCCCTTTGATAACCTTTTGGCATCGAGAAAGAAAGGTTGTAGGATTGTGTGAGCAATGCGTGGGCTAGCCAGCTTAGAGTTTTGGTATTAAAACTGGTAGAATGAAAAGGTTTGTGTGCAATGTGTTTTTCCGTCTCGCGTGTTTAGACTCTTACTATCTTTCATCTTGTTTCTAGGCTTTTAAGGCCATCCTCAAGAAGTACCTTGACCATCCCTATCAACTTGAACCATAACTAGCTTTTCGGATCAACTAAGCTGGAGGTTTCATTGTGCGAATCCTGTACCTCGTTGACACTAGAATAGTTGGTCTAATCCCCTCTCAGAATTATTGCTGATGGTGCTCTTCTATTTTTCCTAACTTGCATTATTTTCTCCCTTGTAATGTTAACGCTATTAATTAATATTGGTCGGTTTTTATGCACGTAATTTACCGTAATAGTTTGTGATGGAAATTTCGTTAAATGTGATTAACCTTCGGGAAAAACTCAGCTTTCATTTGATAGTCTTATGGATTCATAGCGGAAGGTTTTGTTTTGATAATGTCACTTAGAAGTTATGTTTGTATCTTTGTGTGACGGTTGACTGTGTTACCAAGGGTTGCCTTAAAATATGGTTGTTTTGGGATGTGGGCAATTTATTTTAAATTAACCAAACATTAGTATTGTAGTGGAGGTTTGCAAACCTTTAGTGTTATAAAAACTTGTTGATGACATTATTGTATACTCTTGTTGGACGAAACCCCCTTCTTCTCTCGCGTGTTTGCTACTAGCCTATAAGACTTTGACCCTTCCTGGATGATTGGTAGATCTCTTTGTAGTTAATGGTCAAAACTAGTATACTTTGCCTTCGCTTCGAAACTTATGTTGTGTGTATACTCTATTGATTTCCAGTTTGAAACTCATTTATACATGGCTTTTTGTGTTAATTTCTGAAACCCGTGTTTCCCCTTTCTTGGGCCGATCAACTTTTGTTCTTTTAGAAATATATTATTTTAGCCTATGCGTTGGTACCTTTGATAAAATTCTAGATGGTTGGTCTATTTATATCAAATCGCAATCTTGTAATTATTGTTTAATTATCTTACTTGATGGGAATTCTGTTTTGCTAGATTGTTTGTTTTCTCCTTATAGGGCCAAGGGCCATTCTCTTACGATTGCTATACTTTCGTTGTTATTACTCCTAATGAAGTACAAGGTCTTCTCCTTCTTTGATTGGCATGATGAAGACTTTATTTAACTTGATGTGTTAATAGTGTTTAGAGGTTTGAACCAATTCTTGTAATAAAGTGCTTCTTTTCGTGATATTGTTAGATAATAGTTATGGTGGTTTTGTGTAGCCTTATCTTGCTCAGTTCTCGTGAACTGACTCTTGTAGAAAATTTGCTGCAGATGGATCTTTGCGTGTAGATGAGGGATAGATTTTTAGACTTTTTTCATCAACCTCAGTTGAGAAGTTCCTTTGCTCAAATTTTTTTTATGTTGTTCAACTATTGTTAACATCCAGTGGAAAGTTTAAAAGAGGATTAATGTCTTAGTATAAGGTATTGTGGACTTTTTCATCTGAACTTTGGAAACCTTGTATTGTTTGACCATCATTGAAATTATAAGAAAATTTGGTTATTGTTGTTGAGTGACTTTGTTGGAGTATCAGTATTTTAAGAATTGATGTAATCTTGTTTTGTTCTTGTAAATGAGTGTTGCTACAACCTTTGCTTGAGAATAAATTTTGAGTTAAACCTTGATATGACTTAGTAATAAAGTGTCATAAGTAAACTAACATGGGATTGTTTAATACTTCTGGAAGTTAAATTAAAAGTTGTATTCAAATAAAGTAACGTAGGGGTCACCAACTTGAGAGCAAGAAATTCTTTAAGTAACCAAGGGCAAGACTATCATTGCAGGTAAACTTTATAACATGATAACCCTAGCTCCTCTAGTGAACATTATTCCTTTTATGGTGGAATTTGTAAAATGACCCTAAGGTGAAATGAACTGTTAGTTGTTTGAAGATGATAAGATTTAATAAGCCAGGAGAAAACAAATTGGAGACCTCACAATCTTTCTCACTGCCATTTGGAAAGTAAATTTTTACTCCTTGTTAATACTTTTAGCGAAGCCTAAGTAAAGTTGTTGATAATTCTGGTTAAGAGCCCTAGCTTCAATTAAATACTGGCAATAACTAATGAGGTCCTAAAGATGTTTCATCTCGACCTTCTCCCTCTAACCCTTTTCCAAGGCACCTTGTATCTCTTCTCTTAAGTGTGTTGAACTTAAAACCATGTTGTCTTGTGGGCAAGAACGAATCTTAGTAGCGTTAGTGGTGAGCAGATGGCCTTGTGGAATTTTAATACTCCTTTTTCTTGATAAACGAATTAAGCAAATAAATGTCATAATAGAGAAGATTTAAAGATAATTACTCAGTGTCAAAGGAATAAACTTGGCTTGGCAAGTTGAATTATACGAATCATATCTTGAGCCTCCTTGAAAACGTAAGCTAAGAATTGCAAGATGTCCTTTTAAAATAAATAACCCTCAAGAATATCTCATTGTGGTTGGCCCTAACTGTAAGTGTGTTCTGTGATTGGACTTCTATGTTGTCTTGTCAAAAAGAAAAAAATGTATTATATTGTCCTTGATAGGTGTGAACGTTTCCGTGCTGCCTTTATGGCCATCCTTGTATCAAGTTGTTCACAGTGTTAGTTGTATACTTGGTGATGACATGTTGCGTCATGTTATGTGTCAAGCAAGTCAAAAAAAAAAAAGTTATCCTGTCTTTTACTGTGTTGTTCGTGTGCAATTTTTTTTGGGTCGTTACACATAACTTAAATGACCAATGCATTCTCAATGGAAATTTTTTTTTTGTGTCAACTTCACTATTGCAATTTGTTTATTGATTCCACTTATAACATATTTTATACACACTTCATTCTCCAACTTCTCTCTCCCATGAATATTGAATGTCCTGACGCATTGAGCTCCAGAGAAATATGTAACAAAATCTATATACAAAGATTAAATCATACATGCCTCAAATGAGACATGTAGAATGTGTAAAAGCACTTGCTCTACTAAAAACAAAGATACTCCTACTCCTAGACTAACCAGAGAGAAAGGTGACTCAAACAAATCCTACAACTAGTAGGGAGAATTAGCTTCCCTTTCTCAAAAGGGGAATCCATGTAAATTATTTGACACTAAATACAGCTGCTTGTATGAGTGAAAATCTTACTATAAGCCGATGCTCCACCCAAATCATCAAGGTGTCAAATGGAAACAAGAAAAATGCCTCTTTTAGTTGCTCTTCATTTGGATTGAAGAGGCATTATTGCTGATCCTTGGTACTTTGATACTCATCCTCATGCCTTGAAGTGGGCATGACTCATTTTGGCTTCTCCCTTGGCTCCAATGAATCCAAGTACCTAATTGGGCACATACTGGTCCTTTGAATATGCCCAAGGTTCTAAATTTAAACTCCATGGATGAAGTTTTCTTGCTGAATTTCTTGGGTGGATGGTGTGGAAGAGATGATGATATCCTCTTTCTCTTTCCCTTCATTCCCCTAGGAAGAACATGGAAGATAACGATCCTCCAACCTTGGTTCCAGAGGGCTGCCATGAAGTGCAGGCTACTGTCCTTGAACTCTCTCCTCCATGGAAGTAGACTAATGTGATTGGAAGGTAGATGATGGAGGAGCAAGTGATGTGATCTCCTCAGGATCCTCTTCATCAAAGAAACATTCCAAGTTTGACAGACATTTTGCCTCCTTATTTTCCTATTACATGTACTCGACCTCTTCCATGGTGTCCTTCTGATTTTCACCCTGCAATTACCATTGTTCCCTTCATCCTCAAACATGAATTTTGAAAGATCAGAATCTTCTTCATCATTAAATCTTGAAGGGGATGAAGTGGGAGGAAGAAATGAAGGTTCTTCTGTGGCCTGCTCCACACTTTTAGTGCCAAGAACTGTATGGTTCTCCTCCAGAACTACACCCTTTGGAGCTAACTAATTTTTCTCTAGAACAGGCACTCGTATGATTTCCTCTTCCCATTCAAAGTTGTATGAGTCATGTCATTCTTCAACTGTCATGTAGTCATCGAACATGATGACATTAGTTGGGGAAGGTGCATTGGTAGAGGGTTGTTCATTTATGGTACATCTAGGTAGAGGAGACTTGGAAAAAAATGGGAGGATGGACACATAAGGGATGGAAGCCGCGCTAGATTTTTGAGCCTCCATTTGCCTCGCCCACTCTGTAATCTACAGAAACATGTCAGTAGATGAAGTGTAACTTCTGTTGGGTGCTAAACCAACGTGGTACAGGGCCAACCCATGGACAAGGGACCTTGTAGCCAACTTCAATTGTTATTATGGAGAACTTGAGTCTGAGTTGCATCATGCCCATCTCCATCTCTTGTACTTTCCTCTCAAAAGTAGCTTTGGCTAAGGAGTTTCCACCATCATTTGCATATACTTGTTCTTCATAAGCATCTTGGTTATAAAAAAGTGGGTTGTATGCATTTTTTGGATAATGGTGCTTATAAAACTCATTTAGAGGAGGATTTTGAAACTGTGGAGATGGAGGGAAATAGTTGTGATGTTGTAGATGAGAATTCCATGGCAGGAAAGAAGTCATGACTGCACAACTTCATGAATGGAGGAAAATGGAAGATGTGGAAAGAAAAATGGGTGAAATGGATAGGATAAGGTCTGCAACTAAGAGGATGGGTTGTTGACTATATGGAGTTGCCAGATGTATTTTGTATGTGCCTCAAAAGGATGGATCTCCCTAAGAACACATCTACTTGATGAAATGAAGTGGTAAGGTACTTCACACCTATCCCACTAGGCATGCCAAAACTATTAGCTGGTCGCAATGTGGCTTAAGATTTGTTTTTGATAATGAGACACCTTGGAAAGATGAGAAAAATCTAACCTTAGTGTCCCACTAGGAATGCTACAACTTTTAGTGCAAAATCAAAACACCCCCGAATGGCCTTGGATCTGAGTGGGGCATCCGATGTGATTGCACAACATTGGTTCATCAATCAATCCATGTGACTTGCGAACTTGATATGGACCTCCAGAGAGGGCTCATTCCTACTTCCTAAACTACCTACCACAAGCTACTCTATTGTAGGAAAAAGCTATCTATCCTAATCCAACCATTCCATGGATATAGGGATTGAGAGAGAGAGTGAGAGAGAGAGTGAAAGAGAGCCTAGAATAAGCAGTTATACACTAGAAAAGGAAGAGATGAGATACTCTATTGAGGGAGGATGAAATAGGTAAAAAAAGAGATGAGAGAGGTCAGACAGAATTGAAACAGACCCAGATCCAAATTTGCCATAGAAACCCCACCAAGCATGACATGTTACACCTGTAAATGTGAAATACATTCACATGAAACAAACATGAAATTGAGAGTCAGAGAGAAATAACAAAACATGAGAAAGGGTTGAAGGACACAACAAAAACATGATTTTATTGCTCTATGAGGTGCACGAACCATTACATGGATGCTCATAAGCATAAAATCCACTTGGCAGGCATAGGAGAAGGCTTACAGCTCAAATGGAGTTTAGAAACAAAATTTACAGAGTTTCCCAACACCCAGAATGCCTACAATCTGTTAGTTCTAGTTCCCCATGCGTATTTTTCATGTTGAAGAAGGAATAACGACAGATCAAATCAAATCTGATCTGGTTCTTGAAGTAATCAAATCATACATTAATGGCATGAAATACATTTTCCTATTTTACACCAACCTAACCTTGCTAAAACTAATATTTTATGCCTCCATGGCGTAGAGGAGGTTGATATATTTCTAACGGTACAAAATTTGTTGAATTTCAAGCACTCAATTGAAAGATATGCCCATTTGAATATTTGAATCGAATCCGTACAAAAATGGTGGAAAACAAGTTTTGCAAAATAGATCCGTGGGCCCGAAATTCACTTTTCACATTTTGCACAAAAAATGAAAAATTGTAAAACTCCCTACAAGCCCTAAATTCACTTTTGGTGAAATTTCCTCTACAACCCCGCACACCCGCTTCGCAAAAGAAATCATCCTAGGCCCACTGGCCCGCAATTTCCACTTGAGAAAATTTTCCTCCGCAGCCCCGTAGACCCGCTTTTGGCAAAAAATCCTTCCAATGGCCACCTTCCCGCTTGCAATTTAGGCCTGATACATGGCTTCTCTATGCATCAGTGTAGGTTTGGCTTACTTTTATACCTTTACACTTTTTAAACCAAAAGCTAAAATTCCTAAGTTCCTTTGATGACCTACCTTCCTGCTTTGACCTGAAATATGGCCACGTGTCCCTTTTGTTTGGCGGATTCATATGTATGATGTTAGACATATGGAGGGTCAACACACATGTGAGACCTTCCTTTAGATTTTTCCTTTAAATTTACATTGAGATGACACATGGAGGCTTCCGCTTATCCTTTGATACTTAACCGATTCAGGCCTGCTCTGCCCTATTTGGACTCTGACCATGTGGCGAGTTGGCGCTAGTTTGAGTCTCCACTTTGGGTTGTGCCTTTGAAGTTACACCAATGAGACATGTGGAGACTTCCTCCGGTTATTTATACTTAGCTGATTAAACAACCTATTCTGCCCCCTTTTCAGACCTGGAACACATGGAGGGTCTGCACTTATTTTGAACTAGCCTTTGGGCCACACCTCTTGAATTTACACCATTGAGCCACATGGCACTTTCTGCTAGCTCTCTTATAATTATCCGATTGGGCCTAGTACCTTACTCAGTCCCTGACTACATGGTGAGTTGGTGTTATTTTGAGTCTCTGCCTTAGACACTCACTTGTAAAATTGTGCCGAGCTGACACCTGGTGGCTTTTGTTGGCCCGTCTGGAGATTTGACTTTTCAATGGCTGACTCTATCCCTTTTCAGACCTCAGACATGTGGAAGCTACGCGCTTGTTTGGGGAACCACCTTTGGCTTCGACCCTTGAAGGTGCACAGTTGAGACATGTGGAAGCTTTCTCTATATCTTCCATACTTAGCCGATTTTGAGTTTTTTTTTATCTTCATTTTGAACCTGGGACACACAGAAATCCTGCGCTTATTTGAGGACTATCCCTTGGACCCTGCCCCTGGAGTTGCACCATTTGGACACATGGTGACTTCCGCTAATGCTTGAAACATGGCCAAATCACATCCAATCAGAGATGCCCACATATTTCCCGTGGATTCTAGGGGAAAAAATAATGGGGAAGATACGCCTATCATTCTCAATTGCAGAAAGAAAAAATAAAAAATATGGAAAGAAACTTCACCATTACGCCCAAATTTCAAAGTGTTCTCCATGAACAGGAAAAATGCAAACAATGTCAGGCTCGACGTGATCTAATACTCCAAGGAACAGACTCAAATTTTCAAAACTTGACTTCGAAAGAGGGGATTTTTGAGGAGGATACCAAGCATTGTATCAACATCAATATAAAATGTCTCTAATAGTCCACATGCATCATATATGAGTCAACATCAACAATAATCCATGATTTCTAACATCTAACATCATATCAAACTAAAAGCTACAATAATGTCCATAAGTATAATTAACAGTATCATAATCCATATCAAAAGGTGTCGAAGGGATGTGGGCACTACAGATGTATTCTCAAGTAATTTTATACAAATGCAAAAAATAAATGTGATTAAAAACTAAAAGTCTTATAAAATTGAAATTACATTCTAATTATTGTGTATTTACAAAAAAAATTAGTTTATTTTACCCATGTTATTAGTCAAATTTTTAATATCAAAGAAACATTACCTTTGAATTAAAAAATAAAAAAACATTGTAACCTTTTAAAAGTGTTATTGAGAATAAAGAGTGGGATTGCATCTCTAATTTTCTAAAATATAAGTTGAATGTGTATGTTATATTAGTGCAATAAATTTGTTTATAATTTTTACCTTCATTGTTAACAAATATGAGAATAAAAGTAACTTTTAACATACATTTAAAATATATCTATTATATTAATAGGAAGATATTTTTTTTGGAAATATTATTTTTTATTGATTGAAAATTTATGATATATTGTTCTTATATAATTACTGGTTAAGTCAACTAAGTTGTTTACAAATGGAAAATTGTGAAATCTAGATTTTAAAAGCCATTAATTTGAGTTGAAAAATATATATGTATTTTAAAATAATTGGATAGGACTTTTCTATCATATTTTCTTGAATTGGATATATTTGTTGCATATATTATTGTGTTATTTTGATATACAATAATTGATGTTAGAAGTTTATTAACCACCTGTATTCTCTTTTTTATTCCTTGTTTGGTTATAGGTTTAAACCCGAATCAAACTTAAAAAGGGTGAAAACACATTGCAACCTTCAAAAATGTGTTATTGATAATGGAGAGTGATCTTGTATTAGAAATTTAAAAAGTCGAATGTATTTTTTATTTTAGTGGAATAAATTTGTTTGAGAGTTTTTTCTTCTTTTACATATTATCTATTAAATCATTGTTAACAAATAAAAAAAGAAAAATACATTTTAAAAAACTATTACATTAATAGGAGGGTTACTTATTTTAGAATGTAATTTTTTATTGGCATAATAATTATAATATATTATTTTTATGTGTTTACAAATTAAATAAACTAATTTGCATACAAATAAAATTTTCTGAAATCCAAATTTCCAAAAGACATGATATATATAAATGTGTGTGTGTGTGTGTGAGATTGAGAATAAGAATGACCAATTGAACTAAACTTTTCTATCATATTTTATAAAAAGCAAAATCTATAGTTTATAATTGACCATACCTTTTACAATACTTACCGATATTGTGAAACATTTTTTGTTCTATCATGTACAATTATTGGTTGTAAATAGATACTTATATTAAAAATAAAGAAATATTTCAAACTTGTTACATCATGAGCCTGACCTCGTATGTGGAATTACAAAGAGAAGTCCTTTATTCTCACCGATCAAATTGATTTAAAACATTTTATAATATAGAATGAATGTGAGGACTTATTTTCTTATTTATTATGTAGAATGGCACCCTCCGCCCATTTCTAGTAGGAGACTTGCTCGTTGGGCTTTCTCATGGCTTGGAACCGTGGCTCTTTTTCTTCATATTTCTGTTCACTATACACCCGCATATAATCGCCGAACAAATATTTGGGGTAGGAAGACAAGTCATTAGCGACGTTGCCGTTAACCAATTCAGGTGCAGCACTCACCACTGCTTTATACGACGGGTTATAAAATGATGCCACTGATAAACGATTGCCGTTTTTGGTGGGCAGAATCCGATGCCACGCGCTCTTGTATTTACCGTTGCTCACTGCTTCCAACTGATCTCCCGTATTCACAACAATTGAATATCGCAGCGGTTGTACGTCGATCCATCTGCCATTGTCGAGCACCTGAAGGCCTGGAACCTCGTCGTCTTGGTATAAAAGAATGAGGCCGCCTGCATCTGTGTGGGGACGGATGCCCTTTATCAGGTCTGGTCGAGGGCAGGGAGGATAATGGCTCACCTTGGTTCCAAAGAATGGCTTATCTCCACCCGCGAATGCCTCCTTCACATACCCTTTCTCCAGCCCCAAATTCACACTTATTATCTCTAGCAATTTCTCCGTGAGTGCGAATATCTGGCTGCGGAATTCCTCGATCGTTTCCCTGCATCAGTTGGAAATAATATGTTTTCGATCAGATTTTGCTCATTCAAGTAGATTGATAAGTATTACCATTAAGGTAATTGGATAAGTTCGTGCAGTAGTACGTACTTGAAATCTTTGGGCTCGGAAGGCCATGAATTTGTGTCCTGCATCTCGTGTACCTGGAAAACATCTTCCCAGTCCATATTCTCAATCTTGTCAACTTTGTTGCCCTCGGCTTCAGCAGCGATGGCCTTGTTAAGCGCCCTCACGGGTAAAGAATCCTTGAAGCTTTGCTCTCTGTTAATGTTATACTGTTGTGCGCACACCAGCTTCACGCGGTCCAAAAGACCGTGGTCTATCCCATGGTTTATAAGCTGAAATAAAATCCGATCAGTTACTATGATATATAGAACAAGAACGATCACATAATGTAAATTAAAAAAGGATTCCAATGAGGCGTACCTGAAAGAATCCGGGAGTCTCACATCCCTTTGCTATTTTAGCCATGATGGCCTCTCTGTCTGCTCCATCAATACTTTTCATGTCTATCACGGGAATGGCCATTTTGATAGATTTGGTTGAAGAGAATGAATAAAGTGATAACTGATAGGAAAATAAAAAAGCAAACCCGAGTTACAAAGGTAGACGAGGACTGGCTAATGTTTCTTCCGAGCTGCTATTTATATGATGCAAAGTCTTGTCCGAGCCGCCATGTATTCAAAATCAATGACTGAGATTGAATTTCGTGTTCGATTCTTTTCCTATTTTAGTCCACCACGTCTCTTTGGATTCAAACAGCGTCGTGCTGTCATAACATGGTTTTCTCTCTCGATGAATGAGTTGTTTAATTAGGATACTATTTTAGAGCGGAAAATAAATGATTAAGGTCAAATTAAAATTGTCTGTTTAAGGTCATAATACGCGGAGGCTTATTTTCAATATTAAAAATTTGCATCGTCATATAAGACTCGGACAGGATACATACGTGACCGACCATCAAACACGTGGCGTGGTCATCCCTAATTAGGTCCGCGCTTAGATTTGACAGCCCCTCATTTCTTCTGCGTTGACCGTTTTCATTCATTTTTCGTATCGTATTTTATAGCTTAGAAATTATAAACCGTAAATTTATAATTCTTAAATTTTTATTAAATTGTTAAATGTAACAAAATAATGTTATTCAATGTAGCATTATGGAGTCAAATGAAATAGATTGAAATTGTTTTTTTGAAACAATATTACTTAATAACTAGCAATTGCATGTGTACAATGTAATGTTTTTTTATTTGGAGGGATAGTTATTAATTATGTAGTTGATGTTGATAACGGGTGTGATTGTTTTTGGTTGTGTACAAATATAAATGAACCACTTCATTTAAAAAGCGTAACCATGAGGTTAACCCTTAAAACAATACAATATGCAAAAAAGTGATATAATGCACAAAGCTTTGGATGGAAAGAACTATAAATTGCATGGTTCTTTCTCGGCATTTTAAAGCTCTAGGTATATATGTGTCGTTAAATATGCTTTGTTGGTTTACATAAAGAAGCGAGCAATAATAAAATGGTAATATTGAACATGTGTGTTGAAAAGTTAGATTTTGTAAGTGTAGAAATATAGATGAACCACTTCATTTAAAGGCATCATTTCTACATTTCAAACTTGTTACAAATTTGCACATATAAAATTGTAAATCATATATCTTGAGTGGTAACGTTTTGCGGACTATTTTATTTGAACTTAACACGAATACATGAAGACTTTCGTGCATGTGTATGTGTTGATAAGGGGTGTGATTGATTTTGTAAGGGTAGGAATATAGATGGTGCAATACAGTGAAAGGTATCATCTCTACATTTCAAACTTGTTACAAATTCGTACATTTGCAATTCAGGTATATGTCCAAATTTTATATCATGAGTGGTGGTCTTTTATGGCCATTTTTTTGTACACTTAACATGAATATATTTGATATGTAATTGGATATTTACTTGCTTTGGTAGTTTATGTGGTTTGCAATTATATTAAAAACAACCTGCGCCTTTGCCGACGCCAAGAGAAGCCACGTGTCAGTTCAATAGTGACTTGCGAGAAGACGAGCCAGCGGGGAAACTTAGGAATTTTTTCCAATATTTTTCCAAAGGTGATAAGATCTAAAATAATTTGTGCCTCCTCCGACACCTGAAGAAGCCATGTGTCATACCCACAGTGACAGGTGGGGAGGCAGACTGGCAGGGAGACTTAAGATTTTTTGTCCTTTTTCAAAAAGGTAAAGTTTGAAGGTGCGGGCTTGCGAACCCGCGGAAGTGTTTTTCCCAAAATAGAATAGGTGGGGCTGCTGGGCCGCAGAGGAACTTGTGGCTTTTTTCTTTTTTGCAAAAAGTGCCCGAAGTAATTTTCGGGCCCGCGGGTCCGATTTACAAAAATTTCCCTCTGCTTTTTTTAAAACTAAGCGAAGTAAGAACTTACAAAGGCCATAACTTTCGACTAGAAGCTCGGATTTGGAAAATGAGGACTTTTTGGAAATGGCTTGAACTCTTATTTGCATAAGAAACATCAAAATTAATTTTTAACAAACTTAAGTGGGTGAATCCGATGAAAACGTCTCTCTTTCCATTAAAACATGAAATAAACTTTTTCAACTACCAGACTTGATTCGATCCACCATTCTTTCTTCTTTAACATGCCAAACAGACATGGAGAAATACACCTAAAATATTTTAGACGGATTGCAAGGATAAAATATCAATGGTTTAGTATTCAAAACAAATTTCCCCCTTTTTACTGCAAAATTTCTGAGTTTTGGTCTAAGTCTAATGAATTAAAGTCTAATAAATTTTCTTGAGAAATTCGACTATTTGAAACATGTTTTGATCTTCCTTATCTTTCATTACTATTTCAATTTTTCTTTCAAGTTGTAAAGTACTTTGTAATTTTTTTCATGATAAATATTTGTAGTTTACAGTGATTCAAAAATAGAAATCATGCTTAAACTCGAATGGATCTACTTTTTGTTATCATCCTCTAAATATTTAAATGAACATTGAAATCTACTTTACAAGGTTTATTTTTACTTCAATCAATGCGTGAACACCCAAAATGTGGTTCTACTTTCAAAACATGCATTTTAAATGAAACAGAGAAATGTAATATTCGTTCATATGTATTTCTTTTTAAATTTTCAAACAGATATTTCATAATATATTTCAAATGAAAACCATTCCATTTATGGTAATTAAAAACAACTTTTATTAAACTTCAATAATTCTTTTACAACATCCTTTTTCATTCATCAAATACAACTTATATAATATACTTCTTTCACATTCGAATGTAGATTCCATTTCCAAAACAGAGCAACTTTCCACCACAAATAATATTAAAATACCATCCACTTGAAGTGGGGAATTTTTTTTTACAACAAGGAAACCCCGAGGGGACTGTGAAATTTGTCTACATCCTCAGCTCCAGAACAGCAACAAGAAGATCCACCATATATCTTTTGATAATAACACAAAAAGGAGGAGAGGCAATGCTCTCCACCCAACAAAGAATTTCAATAAAGAGAAGAATTCATCCTCCTCATTGGCCCCTGAGGATCAACCACAAAGCAATAAGAAATGCATGTCAACTCATTGCAAAGCCCACTTCCCTACGACACTTAGTTGATTATCATTTTGAGTTATGCAGACTTTGGATATGGACATGACTTATACTTATGTTGATTAGCATGATGTTTTGTGACTAGATGCATTTGGATTATGATTGGATTTTGTTTTCAGTATGACCTACACTGACTCATGGACAGACTATTGGATACCGATATTATTTTTATATGGATATATTGCATGTGTTCTAACATTGGATTTCTTCGCCATGATGAGTAGAATGTAGTTGTTGAATTTACATTACTATAATTTTGGATAATGATGAAATGCATAATTAAGTTGTGATTTAGACCTAGAAATAATGATTGATTGAATTACGTATAGATGTTAATAAATTTCATGCATATGGTTATTTTGGATATTTTGACATGGCCGCAAGGCCGAAGGAGGTATTTTACATTTTGCAGGAAACACAGCATGATCACAACCATGAGGGGGATTGGGAACCAAACACAACAGGATGTCGGGTGGTTACAACTTTTGGTCGTCAAGGCAACTAGTGAATTGTATTGTGTTACCTTTGTTCTTTTATGTGTTAAGAAAAATTTCCATGAGGGGGAAATTTTCTAATGTGACCAAGGGGGTAAGAATTTTAATTACTTGTTTTAACTTACTTTAGTAGGTGATTTCATTTGTGATGTCTTTTTAAAAATTACTTTTGCTAAGTGTGTTTAGATTAAATTAACATCTTGTTTTAATTTTTAAGTTTTGGAGGGAAGTCTAGTGGGTGTAATTAATTTTGATGGTTGGCTCCTTGAGCCTTGTGTTTCCTCATGTATTGAATGCTTGGTTTTGAGTGTTGACCACTCCAAATCCTTTGAATCTCGAATTTGAGATTTAGGGCAATTTTGGGGGACTTGTGGGACAAGTTGAACTTGTCCCACACTTCCCAAAACCCCTTACCAACCATATCTATGGGTTGGGAATCCAAAAAGGGGATTATTTATTGTTTTGGGAAGGGAAATGTGACTTTGGAGTGCACTTGTCTTCCTTTTGCATTTAATTGTGCCTTAAGACACATGGGAAGGGATGGATGTGGAATGGAGATGTCATTCAACCCAACCACCCATTTATGGTGTTTTGGGATTTGAGTTGACTAAAGGGAGGTGGTCTTGAGGATGTGTGATGTGGCATCCTACAAGGAGCCACATCACCCTCACTCTTCCTCTTGTCTATTTATGGAAATTTCCTCTCTTGTTGAGGGGGTTGGAGTTTTGTTTTTGTTTTGTTGAAGAGTTCTCTTTTGTTATTTTTGGGAGAGAAAAGAATTGGGAGAAAGAGAAAAAGAGAGTGCTTGGACTTGCATGCTTGGATTGTTTTGGAGGGAGCTTGGACAAATTTCTTGGTTTAGGCTTCTCCAATGGAGAGGTAGGAAACCTTCTCCCTTTTTTGCTTTCTTATTGTTGTTGTTTCTTTGCTTAAATTTGTGGAAATGTATGTTTACTTTTGTGTATTGTGAAAAATGGATAGAATGCTTATTGTGTAGTATAGGAGAGGTCTATGGGAATACTCATGAGGGAGGCATAAGAGTAGATTAGGATATTGTGGAGGGAGTTTGAGAGGGATGCCCATCTTGGGTAAGAATGTTTACATTCTTACCTTGTCTTTGAGGGAGCCATAAGAGGAGGGAGGCATAAGAGTATGGGAGGAAAAAGGGGTACTTGAGGGAGGCATAAGAGTCATAGGGGCTTGAGTTTTATTGTGGAGGGTTTTGGATGGGCATCTCATCTCAATGGGGAGGCATAAGGAAAACATTCCCATAGTTCCTTCTCTTGTTGGCTTGGATGAAAGCCTTGTTGTGAAAGGTATTGTGTTGCTTGTGTTCCTTTTTGTTCCTTCTTTTAAACCTTGAATGTTGTGAAAAAAAAAACTTGTATTGTGGAAGCAAGTATTGTTGCCTTGAGTTGGAGACCACCCTTCATTGTGTTGTGTTTGGGGCTCGGGGGTCAATGGAGGAGATTGCTTCTCTTCTTCATTGAGTTTTGGTTGGGAGGAGAGTGTTGCCTCTCCCCCTATCTTGGTTGTGATTTGAACCACTTGGAACTTGGAGCATGGATGAAGAACACCTTGGAGCACAAGAACCTTGTTGTTGACAATGACTCTTTCCATTTACCTTCCATACTTTATTTTTAAATTTGTAAACTTGTAGGAGAAAGAGAATTGTATCATTGTTTTCATTCAAAATTAAAGGACAGTAATCTATATTGCACCAAAAGTCACATGGTGGAATGTTTTACTTGAAAGATGTTTGCATTATTGGAAAGAATTGTAAAGAAATAAAGAAATAGTATGTACAAAATTTCTTGTGATAATCTTGTAAATATACTATTGGAAAGCTTGTTGTATATACCTTCTTGTTGAAATGTTGATAGATCTTGTTTAAAAATTAATGAAAATATTGTTGGGCTCTTATGTGTAATGTTAGGATATGTACAAAAAAAAAATTATTGAAAAGAGAGAATATTAGTGTACAAAGTATGGATAGGTAGAGTTATTTTATTGAACATAATAAAGTAAATCTACTACGTTTATTCTCGTTGTGAAATTTTGCAAATTGTAGAAGAAATGAAATCAACTTGCTTAAAATTCCATGTAATGTCTATTAAAGTTGGCTAGAAATAAATGTGAATGCAAATACTCTAAATTTATCAAGTTCGATGCCCAACACCCCCTTAATGTCTAGCAAAAGTACTAGTAGGTTTGAATATCATTCTTATCTAAGTAATACTAAAACTAATGAATTTATCAATAATAAATTATAATATGGTTGAACAACAACATAAATACTTATTATGTAATAACCATGTGGAAATTGTATAAAGAAAGGTAGAAAACTTCTACAATGCTTGTTGAACAACAACATTAGGTGTATGTATATATAGATAATTATTCATGTGATACACATATGGGCGTACATGCTGTGGAGACAAGTTTGCTATAACTGATTGTCTCCATCAAGTCTTAATGATTATATATTTATTTTCATTACAAAGCCAGTCAAAACGTTCTGATTTTAGCCAAAGGATGTAAGCTTCGTGTCACGCGGAGCCGTAATTGACCTGTTAACATATTCTTCTATTGCAGTGTATTTGTAGTCTGGGTATAGCTTCGAAGCTTCCAACTCCTCCTCTCCTAATTCAAACTTTGTCTTCTCACCTTTCACAAATATACTGTGCAGAATAGAGATGGGTATATTATCTGGATGAGGAAGAGCTGCATACGGACATGAATTATTTTTAGTAATAATGAATAGCATAATAACAAACCAAAGTGAGAATGAGATGGTAAGCGATAAAAATGTTATCTTACTCTCTGAAAGTCTTATCATCTCTGATTCTTGTTTGAAAATTCGATTAAGAGTGGTTCCTGTTTTCTTTTCCCAGAGAGTTACAAGCTCATTTTGACAAATTATATTTCTTGGTGGCCTGTAAATGACCAACTTGTTGAGTGTCCTTCTGTCATTTGCTAGAAACCCAGCTACCTCATGAATATTCTAATATGAAACAGATTTACTTCTATGAGATCTCCTCTTCTCTCGCCTACGCTGTCTCATAATTGATTTTGATAAAGATATCTTGAAGGTGAACCCCGAAGTTGAGGATACGTTCAGTACTGAATAGATAACAACATAGTTCGACACCTGCTGCTGTGCGCCCCATTACCTGACTGTCCACTTTTAATCAGGGACAAAGAAAAAGGAAAAAAAAAACAGTCTGCATTCGCCTCCTCACGCTGGCTAGAGTGGTTGAAACTGGTAAAACGCCTCCCTATGATCCCTGTTTTCTTTTTCAACCACCATGTGGTTCAAATGGCGCCACTTGAACAACCTCTGACCCGTAGTTATTCCTTTGACAGACCAGGACAATGATCACCAGTGGGACCGACCTCGTGTTTTTCTAATTGAGCATTTAGAAATAATCGTTTATGCACCTGCTAGGATTCACCTGAAAATCCTGTCCAACAAAACCACAAAAACATTGAGATGCATTAAGCTACCGACTGTGGAACCTGTAGACTGGTCGACTTGTCTTACAGAAGTGATTGCAACAATTGAAAAAGACGCGTTTAGCCGGTTGGAGAGATTGCATGCACGCCAAGGAGACTGGGAGTCTTATCGGACAGGTGGTTGAAATGAATCCATCGCCCCCTCTAACCTGTTTTCTTTAACCATTAACATTTCTTGTTCAATGCACGCGGCCGGGGCAGTGGAATTATGACAGGGCGACTGGTACAGAATTTGATTTGCAAAATATTGATAAAGCAATGTTATTTATCGGCCAGTTTAAGAAAAGTGCACGCCAAGGAGTGGGAGGAAGTCTTGATATATTGGACAGGTGGTGAAATGAATAGCCACCCACCCCAACCTTGCAAATTGGCAAGTTAAATATATATTAAAATCGTTGGAAATGTAATTCTCAAATTATAATAACATAGATTGATCTTGTGGATAAATTTCATGCTTTTATAAATCAATCATAAGTGAACAAGTCACTCAAGATTATGAGTGCATGTAAAAATTCTTTAAATAAGTGTATCTAAAGGATATCAATTAATTGAATTTAAGTAAATTCAAGCAAGCACTGACTCATTTTTAGTCTTGTGATGGAATACATGACAAGCTATATGAACACAAAGTCTATTGTTCTCAAATATTATAAAATAAATCAATTAGTCTACTAGCCTTATTGATGAAATAAAAAATAAAAAATATTGTCGACTTTTCGGGATGCTATTTCGGCGCATGTTCCCCCCACCTTATATATATTCAAAATTCGGTTAACACCCATCCTTTAGTGTAGGGCTTGCAATAAATGATCAGTGTAGTATTATTAGAGATATACATACATTATATACCTGGACACTATGCAACTATTATATATATGGATCATATCTAGTAGATATTATATATATATCATATATATATATTAGGATACAACTATTCCAGTCATAATGTATCCGCCATTCTTGTTGACTCGAAATTTATCCAGAGCAAATATTCGATTTCAAAAAAGAAGTATATCATCGCCGAATATTTAACAATAGTTGTCTCTAGATAAGAACCCTTCCCATTAAGTTTTAGTCTTGCAAGACACAGTTTGTTTAGACTGAAATTTGGTATCTGGGAAGCAGATTCAAGGTTTATTTAATGAATCTCTAAGTGGTTTGCAGATAAAAGGATAATAAAACTCATAAGCATTGTGGAGTTCTAGTGAAACCTCGAAGTAAATATTTGCAAAAAAAAAAAAAAAATTGTCGCATTTTCGGGTCGCGGATGTTTGTTTGCCTCGTCGTCGCCGTCGTTGTCGTGAGCGTGGCGTCGTCTTTTCTGGCGTTACATTTTGGTATCAGAGCCAGGGGTTCGAAGCTGGGACCCTTGGGCACACGCTGAAAACGTGAAACAGGAACACTTAACTTAGTGCAGAACATTATTCTTTTAAAATATAAAACCATAATGTTGATAATTATAGTAAACAGCAAATTTTGAAAACTAGCACAAGACCTAGAACAATGAACTAACTCTCGCCTTGATCTGTGCAGGAGGCGCGGATTGGGTGAGGGGTCTCTTCACATAGACCTAGACATACCACCGCCAGAGCAGGCCGTAGCAGCCCTTCTGCCTCAGATTTTGCAGACACTCCAGGATGTCAATGCCGCTATACGCGGAGAGCCCTTGGGAGGACGACTTGCTAGACATAGTTTGGAGCCATCAGTAGATGCCCAGGCATCCCCTCGACACAGCGAGGAGCACAGAGCAGAGAATTTCCGTGCAGAGTCAGCTAGGGCAGAGTCACCACAGAGAGGACATGGGGACAGGATCTCAGGACATAGGGACAGGTCTCGGAGCCCTAGACAGAGGGAGGAGCATACAGAGAGATCTAGGAGTCGTCATATACGTCAGCTGCAGACCATATCAGGGAGATCCTGAAGCTGCGACCATCTCACTATTCAGGTGATACAGGTGGTTTTCAGGCAGAGGCCTAGTTGGTGAGCTTGAGCGGATGCTTCAAGCTCTGTCCTTGTAGTAGCAACACAAAAGCTCGTGTTGCGATCCATCTTCTGAAGGATGGAGCAGGAGTCTGGTGGAGGACCGAGGAGCAGAAGCTCCATGTTGACTCAGAGACGATTACCTGGGAGCTGTTTGAGGAGCGTTTCAGGAGCAGGTATTTACCCAGGAGATTTATTCAGCAGCGCATAGACGAGTTTCATGACCTCCGTCAGGCATCGATGACAGTAGCTGAGTATGAGAGTCGATTTCTGGACCTACTCCAGTACGTCGACTATATGCAGGATGAGCAGGTACGGATTCACAGGTTCATCCGGGGCCTGAACTTGGATTTAGGTGGCGCAGTGCGCATTCACTGCCCACAGACATTAGCAGAGGCCGTGGAGAAGGCCTATATTGCAGAGGAGACACGGGGAAAGACACAGCAGGCTAGAGACAGAGTTCGGAGCCGTATCCAGCAGATGCAGGATAGTAGGTCGAAGGGGTCAGTTCCTCCTCCACGGGGTGGACAGAGTTCAGGGCAAGCTTCATTTAGGCCACCACAGCAGCAGCAGCAGCAGCAGACCCGCCCACCTTACCGACCTCCTCAGAGATTTGATGCACAGAGAGGACGTAGTATGGGGCCTCCTCCTAGGGGTCCCATCAGGACACAGGGTGCACCGAGAGCTCAGTCAGTAGGAGCTCGTCAGCAGAGACCTCAGCAGTCCATAGCCGGATCGTCAGGATCTGTATCTCAGTCATCTAGAGTACCAGCTGGAGCTGCTTCCCACTGGAGAGGACCAGGCAGCTGTTATGGTTGCGGAGTTGTTGGACATATTTGGAGAGATTTCCCACATAACCCTACCAAGGGTAAGACACAGAGCTCAGAGCCTACTGTTGGAGATATGGCACGGAGTCATCGGATCTACGCAGCGGTCGAGAACCGCCAGGCTGAGCATCAGAGTACTGTGATTGAGACGACAGGTAGTGTTGGTGGTATTTCCACCTCTATATTATTTGATTCTGGTTCTTCTGATTCTTTTATTGCACCATCCTTAGTAGAGCGTTGTAGGCTGGTGGCAGTTAGGCAGGGCCGTAGTTGGGACGTTGAGATGGCTTCTGGAGCCAAGATTTCTGTAGACTCCTTAGTCAAGGAGTGTGTAGTGGATTTGGGACCCTTCACCACTACTTCTGATCTTCGGATCCTTCCATTAGGATCTTATGGCATCATTTTAGGCATGGATTGGTTGTCCGCCCATAGAGCTAGAGTGGATTGCTACCACAAGACTATTGCTTGCATAGATGATCTTGGAGTAGAGTCAGTGCTATCAGGGGTTAGGAGAAACCGTTTCCATTCGCACCATCTCCGCTATGCATCTTAAGCGGTCTGTGCGACAGGGTTGTCAATTGTATGCTATTACAGTTAGTGACAGATCAGAGGATGAGTCAAGAGGACCTTCCCTCGATGATCATCCCATCTTATCAGAGTTTGCCGATGTGTTTCCAGGGGAGCTACCGGGATTACCTCCCCCACGTGAGATCGACTTCCATATAGATCTAGTTCCAGGCGCAGAGCCTATCTCACGAGCACCCTATCGGATGACTACTCCTGAGTTATGTGAGCTCAAGTTGCAGCTTGAGGGCCTTCTGGAGAAAGGCCTAATCCGTCCTAGTGTATCCCCTTGGGGTGCACCAGTTATCTTCGTGAAGAAGAAAGATGGATCTCTTCGGTTGTGCATTGATTACCGTCAGCTGAATAAAGTAACGATCAAGAATCGTTACCCCCTTCCACGCATTGATGATTTATTTGATCAGATGAAGGGGGCTACCATTTTCTCCAAGATAGATCTTAAGTCAGGGTACCATCAGCTCAGGATTGCGGAGACAGATATTCACAAGACAGCTTTCCGCACGAGATATGGCCACTACGAGTTCACAGTGGTACCGTTCGGTTTGACGAATGCCCCCGCAGTGTTTATGAGTTTGATGAATGGGGTATTCAGGACCTTCCTTGATCGCTTCGTGCTCATCTTCCTTGATGACATTCTGATTTACTCACGCACACGTGAGGAGCACGAGGAGCACCTTCGCCAGGTTCTTCAGTGTCTTCGCGAGCAGCGCCTTTACGGGAACTTGGAGAAGTGTGCGTTCTTTCAGCCTGAGGTGCAGTATTTGGGCCACATCATTTCAGGGGAAGGTATCGCAGTCGATCCTTCCAAGATTCGAGCCATCATGGATTGGCCAGCACCCACTAGTGTGACCGAGGTGCGTAGTTTCATGGGTCTAGCAGGGTACTACAGGAGGTTTGTTCAGGACTTTTCTCGGATTGCGCACCCTATCACTTCTCTTCAGCGGAAAGGGAAGAAGTTTTTATGGTCAGATAGATGTGAGCAGGCCTTCAGTACACTGAAGGAATGCCTTACGAGAGCACCTATCCTTGCAGTGCCAGATCCTCATGGAGAGTTTTTCGTATGCACAGATGCTTCCTTGGCAGGACTTGGAGGAGTGTTAATGCAGGAGGGTAGAGTAGTTGCCTTTGAGTCTCGCAAACTCAAAGATTATGAGCTCAATTATCCGACCCATGACCTTGAGCTTGCAGCAGTGGTACATGCCTTAGTGCGGTGGAGACATTTTCTTCTTGGCCAAAGATTTACACTCAGGACTGATCACTTGAGTCTTCGCCACCTCTTCACGCAGCCCAATCTCAACGCTCGTCAGCGGCGTTGGATGGAGTTACTCTGTGAGTATGACATGGAGATAGAGCATGTGAAAGGAAAGGAGAATGTGGTTGCAGATGCCTTGAGTAGGCGGAGACATGTGGCTATGGCCACCTCAGTGGGCACAGATTTGCGGAGTAGGATCTTGCAGCAGCTTCCTCAGGATAGTTTCTACCTTGCAGCCAGAGCAGAGATTGAGTCTCAGAGACCCCTTGAGGGGAGATTTGATGGATTTTCATTAGAGGCAGATGGTCTTCTCAGACACAGAGGTCGGATTTATGTTCCTAGAGATGGAGGCTTGAGACATGACATTTTGACAGAGGCTCATCGTGCACCTTACTCAGCCCATCCCGGGGTGAAGAAAATTCACGCCACCCGGAGATAGTTGTATTTTGGAGAGGACTTCGGAGAGACATAGCTTCATTTGTATCCCGCTGTTTAGAGTGCCAGAGGGTGAAGGCCGAGCATCAGCATCCAGCTGGCCTTCTCTATCCTCACGCCATACCAGAGTGGAAGTGGGACACCATTTCTATGGATTTCATTGTTGGGTTACCGACGTCGAGATACCACCACGACGCCATCATGGTCACAGTGGATAAATTGACGAAGGTAGCTCATTTTTCTCCAGTGAAGACCACCTATACAGCTAGTGCAGTGGCACGAGTATATCTTGATGAGATTGTCAGATTACATGGGATTCCGCGGAAGATCATTTGCGACCGCGACCCTTTGTACACCTCCCATTTCTGGACCACCATGCAGTATGCCCTCGGGACGAGGATTAATTTCAGCACAGCTTATCACCCTGAGACAGATGGACAGACAGAGAGGGTGAATCAGATTTTGGAGGACATGCTCAGGATGTACGTGATGGATCATCAGTCGAGATGGGAGGAGTATCTGTATTTGGTGGAGTTTGCCTACAATAATAGTTTCCAGAGTTCTATAGGCATGGCTCCTTTTCAGGCATTATATGGTAGAGAGTGCAGGACACCTCTTAGCTGGGATAGGATTGAGGACAGGGTTTCTCTTGGGCCAGCATTATTACAGGACATGGAGCAGCAGGTTACCTTGATCAGACAGAGATTGCAGGAGGCACAGGATAGACAGAAGAAGTATGCAGACCAGCATAGGACAGATCGCAGTTTTGAGGTAGGCACGAAGGTGTTTCTTCGTGTCAGACCGCATAAGAGCCCTATCCGTTATGGAAAAGGTTCTAAGCTTGCTCCTAGGTTTGTGGGTCCCTTTGAGATCTTGGAGCGCCTCGGCCCCTTAGCCTATCGTCTAGCACTGCCACCTAGCTTATCGCGCGTCCATGATGTATTTCACGTTTCTGTGCTTAGGAGATATGTTTCTGATCCTTCTCATGTGCTAGATTGGACTGCATTGCAGGTGCAGGATCAGGGGCAGGTGATGGTGGAGCCCGTGCGCATTTTAGATCGCAGGACCCTGGGCCTTCGCGGCAGAGAGATTGATCAGGTTCGGGTCCAATGGGACAGGTACGATGAGACTGCTGCTACTTGGGAGGATGCTACATCATTGCGAGCTCAGTTTCCACACTTATTTCAGTGACTTCCAGGAGGAAGTCTAGTCTAAGGGGAGGGGGATGTAATGCCCACTTCCCTACGACACTTAGTTGATTATCATTTTGAGTTATGCAGACTTTGGATATGGACATGACTTATACTTATGTTGATTAGCATGATGTTTTGTGACTAGATGCATTTGGATTATGATTGGATTTTGTTTTCAGTATGATCTACACTGACTCATGGACAGACTATTGGATACCGATATTATTTTTATATGGATATATTGCATGTGTTCTAACATTGGATTTCTTCGCCATGATGAGTAGAATGTAGTTGTTGAATTTACATTACTATAATTTTGGATAATGATGAAATGCATAATTAAGTTGTGATTTAGACCTAGAAATAATGATTGATTGAATTACGTATAGATGTTAATAAATTTCATGCATATGGTTATTTTGGATATTTTGACATGGCCGCAAGGCCGAAGGAGGTATTTTGCATTTTGCAGGAAACACAGCATGATCACAACCATGAGGGGGATTGGGAACCAAACACAACAGGATGTCGGGTGGTTACAACATTTGGTCGTCAAGGCAACTAGTGAATTGTATTGTGTTACCTTTGTTCTTTTATGTGTTAAGAAAAATTTCCATGAGGGGGAAATTTTCTAATGTGACCAAGGGGGTAAGAATTTTAATTACTTGTTTTAACTTACTTTAGTAGGTGATTTTATTTGTGATGTCTTTTTGTTAAATTACTTTTGCTAAGTGTGTTTAGATTAATGTAATATCTTGTTTTAATTTTTAAGTTTTGGAGGGAAGTCTAGTGGATGTAATTAATTTTGATGGTTGGCTCCTTGAGCCTTGTGTTTCCTCATGTATTGAATGCTTGGTTTTGAGTGTTGACCACTCCAAATCCTTTGAATCTCGAATTTGAGATTTTGGGCAATTTTGGGGGACTTGTGGGACAAGTTGAACTTGTCCCACACTTCCCAAAACCCCTTACCAACCATATCTATGGGTTGGGAATCCAAAAAGGGGATTATTTATTGTTTTGGGAAGGGAAATGTGACTTTGGAGTGCACTTGTCTTCTTTTGCATTTAATTGTGCCTTAAGGACACATGGGAAGGGATGGATGTGGAAAGAGATGTCATTCAACCCAACCACCCATTTATGGTGTTTTGGGATTTGAGTTGACTAAAGGGAGGTGGTCTTGAGGATGTGTGATGTGGCATCCTACAAGGAGCCACATCACCCTCACTCTTCCTCTTGTCTATTTATGGAAATTTCCTCTCTTGTTGAGGGGGTTGGAGTTTTGTTTTTGTT
Source organism: Taxus chinensis (assembly GCA_019776745.2). Classification (NCBI taxonomy): domain Eukaryota; kingdom Viridiplantae; phylum Streptophyta; class Pinopsida; order Cupressales; family Taxaceae; genus Taxus; species Taxus chinensis. Next base: position 122,987,007 of record CM034148.1, on the reverse strand, counting down.
TTGTTGAAGAGTTCTCTTTTTGTTATTTTTGGGAGAGAAAAGAATTGGGAGAAAGAGAAAAAGAGAGTGCTTGGACTTGCATGCTTGGATTGTTTTGGAGGGAGCTTGGACAAATTTCTTGGTTTAGGCTTCTCCAATGGAGAGGTAGGAAACCTTCTCCTTTGTTTTGCTTTCATATTATTGTTGCTTCTATGCTAAATTTGTGAATAATGCATGTTTACTTTGGTGTATTGTGAAAAATGGATAGAATGCTTATTGTGTAGTATAGGAGAGGTCTATGGGAATACTCATGAGGGAGGCATAAGAGTAGATTAGGATATTGTGGAGGGAGTTTGAGAGGGATGCCCATCTTGGGTAAGAATGTTTACATTCTTACCTTGTCTTGAGGGAGCCATAAGAGGAGGGAGGCATAAGAGTATGGGAGGAAAAAGGGGTACTTGAGGGAGGCATAAGAGTCATAGGGGCTTGAGTTTTATTGTGGAGGGTTTTGGATGGGCATCTCATCTCAATGGGGAGGCATAAGGAAAACTTTCCCATAGTTCCTTCTCTTGTTGGCTTGGATGAAAGCCTTGTTGTGAAATGTATTGTGTTATTTGTGTTTCCTTTTTGTTTCTTCTTTTAGCCTTGAATGTTGTGAAGAAAATTGTATTGTGGAAGCAAGTATTGTTGCCTTGAGTTGGAGACCACCCTTCATTGTGTTGTGTTTGGGGCTCGGGGGTCAATGGAGGAGATTGCTTCTCTTCTCCATTGAGTTTTGGTTGGGAGGAGAGTGTTGCCTCTCCCCCTATCTTGGTTGTGATTTGAACTACTTGGAACTTGGAGCATGGATGAAGAACACCTTGGAGCTTGTGACAGACTGTTTCCAACCTTTATATTTATGTTGTAAACCTTGAGTGGAAAAGAATTGTAATATCTTGTTTTCATTCAAAAATAAATTACATTGTAAATCTATATTTCCACAAAAGTCACATGGTATGGAATGCAAATTTTACTTGAAAATGTTGATTATTGAAAAGTTGTATTGAAATGAAATAGTATTTACAAAATGCTCTAAAATTTATTGGAAAGTTGTTGAATTAGTGCTTTTGTGGAAATATTGGAAAGAAATTACAAAAGAAATTATATTAAAATTTTGTTTGGATACTTGAAAGTAATGTGTTGGAAAGATTGAAAAAAAAAATAGTGCATCATATCCCTTCTTTTATACTTGATGGAAGGCTTAAGTTTTTCAAATGGTGCTTTAGTAAGACAATGAAACATTCCAAGCTTTAACTCCCTTCTAGTCCTTCTTTATGTTATGGATCCATTGTATGAATTTTTGGCAAGTGATATGAAATCAGCATGTCATTAAAGTGTGGCTAAAAGTTTTAAACCATGTAAACTTGTCTAAACACTCAAAGAACATTAGGATTATAATCAAATCTTGATTTTACAAATATATTTATCTTAATAATAACATAAGATTTTAGCCAACATGTCCTCAACGTTTAAAGAGGAAACCAATTGATTGCAACATATTTTCCATATGCATGTATTTTTAGTAATGGTTTTACATTACTAAGAGAAATCACAACATATTATTATCGTCCCCTTAGTAATTATAACAAATATTATTGTAAACAGATACAATAATAAATGAATATTCATCTGAGATTAAACTTGCATACTACTGCATAGTTATTCCTTAGTAATAATGAATAGTGCCTAACATAACCAAAGTCAAATTTGGAAGCAAACTGTACTCTTGAAAGTCTTATCATCTCCGAATATTCTTGTTTGAAAACGGATTAACCTTGTGGAAACCTTTTTCCCTTTTCCCAAGGAGTGAACGTTCTGAATTGAAACAGAACCTCCTTTCCTAAGAGATCCAACTATTTTGAGTGTCCATGACTTGTCATTTACAGAAACTGGCTAAGCTTTCAATATTCTGATTAAGAAACAGATTTCTTCTATGAGGTCCCTGAGTTTTTCCACTGTCCCTCCATCGATTTTGACAAAATATCTTGAAGGTGAACCCCGAAGTTGAGGATATGTTCGATAATGGACAGAAACAACAGGATTGGACAGGCTGCTGGCTCCAACGCCTTCTCTGTCCCTTAATCGGATTTTGATATAAACTTGAACCTGTCTTGCATACGCCATAACAAATAAGAGTGGTCTAAAACCGACTGAACATGAAATATAAATAACACCGTTTATCAAGTCATTTTTGATAAAATATTGCAAAGGAGAATCCACAAAATTTGAAGAAACATTCAATACTGAACAGTTGATAACAGTGGGACTGGTCATTGTTTTTCTTTCCTTTTTAAGCTCCCTTCGCTGCTCCTCTATCGTTTTGATGAATACCATAAAGGAAGATCCCAAAAAAATTGAGGATGCATTCAGATACCGAACAGTAACAACTCGATGGTCACTTGTTTTAACAGGCGCTCAACAAAAAAAAAAAAGGATTTAAATTTAGCCGTTGTGCTCGGCCTGCTAACTGGCCGACTGTTGTGATAGGCCAAGGCCATGAATCCCGCGCCCCCTCCTCGCCTGTAGCTTCAACTGCGACCTCCCTTTTGTTTGCACGTGGCCGGGACGGTGGAATAATGACAGGGCGGCTTGACAGAGTTTAGATTTGCAAAATATGGTGAAGTCAATGTTTTGGGCGGCCGGTTGGAAGAGGCGTGCACGCCAAGGAGTGGGAGGGAGTCTTGATAGTTGGCAGGTGGCCATTAAAGCCACCCACCCCAATTCCTTGCTGTCAAACCGTAACTTAAATACTTCCCTCCTTGCCTTATTGGAAATGTATTCTCTTATATGCCTCCCTTGATCTTCTCGAGGGTGGTCATTTCTTTCTGAATCAAGTATAAGTGAACAAGTCACTCAAGATTTGAGTGATGTGAAAAATCTTTAAGATGTGTAGAGTGTTCTACTGATTCAATCTGCCAATTGAGGAACACTCGAGCATAGCGCTGACTCATTTTGTGCTTGTGGTGCCATGACAGTTTATTGAATCACAAAGTGGATTGCTTCTCATATGTTTATAAAATGACTAAGTAGGCTACTTTCCGTGTGAGGAGAAAAAAAAATAAAAATCTCATGTCCCCTTGGTGCAATTTCGACCTTATGTTTTTAAGTATATAGTTCAATTTCGGTAACACCCATCCTTTGGCCTTGCTCCACGAGTCGGACAATAGTATGATTAGAGAGCTAATTATTGGCCGCTTGGTATGCCAACGTGGATCGTTATGTGGTATTGTCTAGAGAATTATTTATGGCCGGAAAGGTAATAGAGTAAACTCATCCAATGCAAATAATGGGCTCGCCGCCAATGTTGACTCGACGTAGCCCGAGCCAATAAAAAAAAAATTAGCCCGCCGAGTTATGTAACTTGTCTCTAGCTCGTAATTAATAACTCGTGAGTTATGTGGAGTAGCTTGGTATCCAATAAAGCCCACCGAATTTATTTGATCAGCTCGCTAGGAGTGGTTTGTATTTTTGACCTTGTTTGGTGGTGCACGTATTAGCTAAACTCATCGAGCCATGTAGAAACAACTCGAAGTAAAATACCTTTAAAAAAAAAATTGTCACATTTTCGGGACGTTTGTTTGTTTGCGGCGTCGTCATAAATCCCATGATATAACTTACAAGAGACGGTTACAAATTCCTCGAGAAAGAAAGAAACATTTACAACTTATTCCAATCATTCGCGCCCTCTCGAATTCTTTATTTGCAAAGAAATGTTAATTTCAGAAAAACTAGTTTTTTAAATATACGGCCATTACATTATTTTTCCAGTTAAAACATTGTCCATTCAATTTTCTTCTACACGTTTAAATTTGGACCACCCACATGGAAGGAATTGATTGGAATAGGCCTGTGGACGCCTTTTGCATTTTTTGCCTTTAAAGTTGTGTTAGGCTGACACGTGGAGAGCTCTGCCGATTCCTTTATACTTTGCTGATTTGGGTATTTTTTCTTCTTGACTTATGTTGACCCCTAGACACTTGGAGGGATGACACTCATTTGAGTTTCCATTTTGGAAACACCTCCTCAAATTGCGTCGAGCTGACATGTGTCTCCTTTCTCTAATATTTGACTTTTCAATGGCTAACTCTGTCTCCCCATTGACTTTAACCACGTGGCAAGGTGGTGCTACTTGGAGACTGACCCTTCGATTTCACATCCAAAATTGCTCCTATAGGGCATGTGGAGACTTCTGTCAACCTACACATTCTTAGTCAATTTTAACGATCAACTCTCTCTCTTTTGGACTGGGGACACATGGAGGACTAGCGCAAGTTTGAGAACTACCCCTAGCTTTGACTCTTGAATCTGCATCAATGAGGGATGTGGAACCATTTGCTGAACCTGCTATACTTATCTGATGTGAGCTTCCTTTACCTTCATTTTAAACCTGGGACACGCGGAAAGCCTACGCTTATTTGAGGACTGTACCTTGGACCCTGCCCCTGGAGTTGCATCATTTAGACACATGGAGGCTTCCATTGATGCTTGAAACATGGCCAAACCATATCCAATTAGATATTCCCATGTACTACCCATGCATTATGGGAAAAAAAAATAACGAGGAAGATATGCATGTCATTCCTGACTGCGGGAAGAAAACTAAAAAAGAAGGAAAGAAACCTCACAATTATGCCCGACTTTCAAATTGTACTCCGTGAATGGGAAAAATGAAAACAATTCTAGGATTGACGTGATCCAATACTCCAAGGAACATACTTCAAATTTAAAAACTTGACATCAAAAGAGGGGAATTTTGAGACGACAACAGATGGCTCTTCTGGGGATGACTAGGCTTGGAACAAAGACACAAGGCAAAATCAAGAACTGTAGATAACTCTGGAAAAGAGGATCAATGCCTTATCCATTTTGCAAAGGATTCAAAATAAAAACCAATACAAGGCGACACACACAAGACGGGAAAAGAAACCAAAAAACCAAAAGGGAAGAAAGAAATGAAACACAAAGGAACGACCCAAAACCAAAACACTGTATAGAATATACAGAAGGACCGCCTAGTCACCTAGGACTTGAACAACTTTAGATACTTCCCACTATAGGGAAGTGGGAGAGGAGCACCATCCATGTAATCAGGATAAAAATATTTCTCTCCAGAAAAATGTCTAATTCTAAAAGGACCAAGCCAAAGACAATCAAACTTACCATGACTTCCTCGTGGCTCAAGTCTTTTGTCCCAAAGCATCACAATTTCTCCCACTTGGGAAACTCTGGGTTTGGATTTCTTGTCAAGCAAAGCCTTCACTTTCAACTGATGAATTGTTATCTTGTCAACCACTTGCAATCTGTGCTCATCAAGCTTCTGAAGGAAAAATATTCTCTTGTCCAAAGAGCTACTAAAACTTGAATATTCAATGGTTTTCATCAAATGCAAGGCTGGAAATTCCACCATGACTGGAAGTTGAGCTTCCAAACCATAAACCACTTGGAAAGGAGACATTACAAATGCTCTCTTCGGTGTAATTCTATCAGCCCAAAGTGCATCATATAGATTCTTATTCCAATTCCTCTAAGAATCATTTACAAGCTTTCTAACTATGTTCACCAAGTTTTTTTTTGTTGATTTTTCCTGTCCATTCCCTTAGGGGTAGTAATATGAAGAATGAGGAAGTGAGATCCCATACCCATAGCAAAATTCCATCATCTCAACAAAAGAAAGGTTGGAAGCATTTTCAGTCACAATTTTATTTGGGGTCCCAAACTTGATCAATATGTTCTCGTTAATGAAGTTGCAAACTACCTCGGAAGTCGTGCTCTTGACTAGGATGGCTTCCACCCACTTGGTGAAGTAATCTATGGTAGTCAACACATGGGTATGTCTAGAACTTGAAGGTGGGTTAAGAGTTCCAATGAAATCCAATCCCCACTGTTGAAAGGGCTCATCAATCACTACTGGCTTTAGTGGCAAAGAAGCCAACTTAGGTCTTCCAACAAATGTTTGGCATGCTTCACATTTCCCAATCCATTTTGATGCATCTATGAATAGAGTGGGCCAATAATAACTAGCAGGAAGTATTTTATGAGCTATTACAGTGAAGGAGAAATGATCTCCACAAGCCTGGTCATGAAAAGAAGAGAAAAACTTCTTTTGCTGCTCCTTGTCTACACACTTCAAAGACCTTCCATCTATGCCTCATTTGAACAAAGCATTCTCCCATAGCACATATTTCGTAGACCTCAGTTTGATGGATCTCTTCTCTTTGGCACTCAAGTGAGATGGAAAGTTAGTAATGCCAATATACCATACATCTAATGAGCTGAGGAACAGAACAATAGGGACATCAAATCCATCTTTGGACAATTCCTTGGCAGCTCCTTCAGTAATGAGTTCACACAGGCCCTTACCTCGAACCATCTTTGTTTTCTTGATGTAAAGATCATACTCTTTCCCCTTTGCTACCCAATTACCTATCTTGGTTCCAAATTCTTACTGAGTAAGAATGGATTTGATTGTTGTATCAGGCACTAACACCATAGAATGATAATTAAGGATGTAAAACCTAAACTGCTTAACAACTTTGACAATAGCAAAAGCATGTTTCTCCATCATGGTGTACTTCATCTCATGATTTTTCAACACATAACTCATGAATATAATTAGGATCTCATGATCTTCAGCATTGTTCTGGGCTAACACAGCAGCTAGGGTATTTTCAGTGGCATAACAATAGATAATGAAATCTTTACAAAAGTTAGGGCATGCCAAAATTGGAGCCTTTGCCATAGCCTTTTTAATTTCCTCAAATGATTTCTTCCCTTCCGAGGACCAACAAAAAAATTTCTTCCCTTGCAGCATGTGAGCAATGCTCATAGTAAGTTCTACAAAATCAGGGATGAATCTCCTTAGGAAATTGATCTTACCAAATAAAGAATGGATACCTTTCTTACTTGATGGAAGAGGAATTTACTGGATGGCCTAAACTCTCTCCAAATCAATCTTGATCCCTTCCTTTGAAATAATGTATCCCACCAACTTTCCTTCTTTGACACAAAACATAGACTTCTTAGGGTTTAAATAAATTCCATTCTCTCTACACTTTTGCAATATTGTTTCAAGGTGTTGGAAGTGATCTGTTCTTGCTTTAGAAAACACTTTCAATTCATCCAAATACACAACAATGCATTTCACTTTCAAACTGCCAAAAGCCAAGTCCATGGCCCTCTGGAAAGTAGCACCAGCATTGATGAGACCAAATGGCATCCTCTTGTATGCAAAGGTTCCCCAAGGAGTTGTAAAGGTAGTCTTATTTTGATCTTCAGTATTTACCTCTACTTGATTGTACCACAAGAATCCATCTAACATAGATAGCATTTCGAAGCCTATAATAGCTTACAATACTTGGTCCATCATGGGCAGAGGGTAATTGTCACTACTAGAACTAGGATAATGTATTCGCATTGTTATTAACAAAACAAATCAGTTTGTAAGGAATTTGTGAATTGTCAACATTAAATAAATAGCTTCTATAAATAAAATGTAGATTTTCCACAATTTCATAAAAATCATATTTTAGTTTTGTAAAGATCTATATTATTGAAATTTCATTGTGGAAAAATCATATTTTCTGTTTGAAAAATATTTCCACTACTTTATTAAAGTCAAATTTAAAATTATGAAATATCCACATCACTACTACAAATAGAACACTTTATCCGTAAAATTACAAATTGTGAAATATTTGTGGAAGATCCACAGTAGTTTTTCAATTTGTTAAATTACATTGTGGTTGTTCTACAATAGAATATGATTTAAATGAAAAATGTTTAAATCATCAACATTACACCTAGACTTTTACATAGATGTATGATGCATTGAATCTATAAATCCATACTTTGTGGATTAGAAAACACATAGAGGATGTGTTGATTCAAAACATATCGATAAAAAATTATATACAGTTTCAATCCAGAATCCAGTTTTTAAATATTAAAACTTTAATACCTAAGAATTATTATTATTAATTTATAAAGCCATATTACTTCATATTAGAAAAATATAAACAACAAATACATATAATAAGATATAACATATTTGTTAAAATTGTAATATTTTTATTTTAATTTAAAGATCGAAGAATCAACACTAAAAAGACTCTTCAAGTTCATGTAAAGAAATTCATAGTATTTATAATATTTATTAAGCTACTTCAATAATTAACACTACAATAAAAAAACATAAATAAAATAAAATATAGCAACAATAATAATTATAATAATACAAAAAAAATTGTATGATTAATTTAGAAAATAATCTATCAATAGTGGAACTTTCACATTAAAAAAAATTCTTATTTATTCCGGTAAGAATAATAATCCTAACCATCTCACCAAATTTGTGAGTGGGTGCTTTATCCAAAACAATCCTGAAATAGAAAGGAGATCACATAATATCATTGACTACCGTAAATCAAGCCTATAACAATTAAGACCTAGTTTTCCCTTCATAATTAATAGGGGTGTTTCTAACTATAGATATTTATTTAAAATATACCAGGGAAGAATCATAATTGTGTTTACCTTGTGAAATAATAGTGGAGATAGAGTTACTCCATGCAATATTTTTTCCCTACGCTTGCCACTACATGAAAGGTCCTCTGCCCAAACAAATTGGTGTGACGAATATAATTTTTTAGGCTTCTTTCTTCAATTCTGAACAACAGAAGCCCCATTATTTCTTCATTACCAATAATTGTTGCATCATGCAAACAAAATATTCTCTCCATTTTAAGGAACTCAAACTCCAAACTACGTCAACATTATTGGAGCTCACTGCAAAGTGTAGAAGATTTTCATCCGGTTTCATCTTGCAATATTTGATAAAGAATTTGCAGATGTCGATGTGCCCAATTCCCATTGAGAGCTGCAAGTTGAATGCTAGTATTATTTCGTAGTTGAGCAATGAATGTGGAAATGGAATGTTACAATGAACATGTTTAACTCAGATGAATATTATATTTGTTTTCTTTTCATGTGAGTGCTTTTTTTTACAGGTAATAATGAAATATTTTGATATTGGATTCAAGATCTCTTTGCTAGTTTATTTTTCACGATTTATTGTTATTTAAATGTGAAAGCATGAAAATTTTAGAAAATCGTATTTCTCATTTTGTATTTATTTTTATTTATATATACACGTACAGTTTTTTGGATTTCTAAATCTATGTATATCTTACATATTGGAGTTTGAAACTACATTCATAATATATTTTTAATTTAAACTTTATGTAACATCATAATTTTGAAATCAAAAGTCTTGAATTAAATTATTTGGCCTAGATTCTATAGAGATCAACAATGTCACCTTATTTGGATATTAAATATAAATAGTTTTACCACTCCATTTTAATTCGTTGAATCTTTTATTGAATTACATGAATCTAGTTCCACGTAAATTATTCGTGTGTATGAATTATGTTTTATAAATTAATTAAATATCAAAAATTGTTTCGAAGAAAATTTTAGAGTTAATATAATAATTTCCATTTGTACTTTCATATGTGAAAATGAAGTGTTCCTACCGAACAATATTTTTGAATATTTTATATTATAATGAGTTTATTGATAAAATTAATGTTAATAGAAGGAATTATTTTTTCCATTAATTATAATAATGGAAAATAATAAGACAAAATTAATAAAAATTAAAATAATATAAAATATGTTTCAAACATGATAACATTTTAACATAATTTTAGGTTTGGTTGTAGAGTTTTCAAAAAATTTACACTTTAATTCAATAAGCTCTATAGCTATATTGCATGGAATGTTGAAATACTTTGTTAATTTTAAGTTTTACATAATATTATGATAAATTATTAACTAACAAAAATATATTTTACAAATAAGTTATGATCAAACTTTGTATCAATTCTTATATATAGAATACAAAATTTAAAAACAAAATTGTTATATTGTGGAAATGTCACAATTATTTTTTTTGTATAAATTATACAATATTTGAATTGTGGTTATTTTCACAATACTCCAGTTGGAGTTATTGCCACAATTATAGTATTGTGGTAATTTTCACAATTTAATGTTTCCACAAAATAATTGTAGGTGGACTCCACAAATTTGGATTCGCAATTTGATCCTTATGATCCACATATATTTTGTGAAAATATTGTGGATAAAAGGTCCATTATCTTGTAGTGTCCTTCAAAGAACCCTGATTTAGATTTATGAAGTCCACAAAGATCTGGATCTCACCATTCTTCTTCCTGACAGGAACTATATTAGCAATCCACGTTGAATGGTGGATGGGGAAGATGATCCTAGCCTTCATAAGATTTTGTATTTCTTGGAAAATTGTATCATATTCTATCTTTGGATTATATGTCCTTTGTTTTTGTTTGAAGCGTTTGATCCCAGGCTTAAGAGGAATGAAATGTTGCATTTCTTTAGGCTAAAAATTTGTAAGTTCATCATAAGAGTAATCCAGAGCATCAACATACCTTTTTAACAAATACACCACCTTATTTTTCTCTTCCTGAGTGCAACATTTTCCAATGTTGACCATTTTGGGATCATCAAGACTCCTAATATTCACTTTCTAAATCTCAGCAGATTGTTGGGCTCCTTGGGAAACTTTAGAGTTCATATATCTATAATTTTTATCAAAAAGATCCTCTAAACTCACCAATCCTTTAGGATTTTTTTTTCCTTTCAGTTTGATGCATCCATCTTGATCCATCTCTTCTTTGGAACCCTCTTCATTTGATGACACACACTCTCTAGGTAGATTATCACTTCCTTCAAAGTATAGCTGATCAAAGTTGTCTCTGAGCTCCAAGAAAGAAAGAAAATGCTGGTCATCATTGAAAACTTCCCAATTATTTGCATTTTCAGGCACACTGGGTCTATGGATCAGCTCAATGGTGAATTTCTCTTGAGGTAAATCAAGGTGAGGAATCAACAAGGACCCCGAAATAGCTAGATAGTCAACCATAGTGTTCCTTTCCCTTGGAACATCTTCAAAGGAAAAATCATCAAGGAATTCAATGGAATCCCAAACCAGATTCCTATAGTGTTTCAACATTATGCTCTTTACCTGATAAAGGTCTCTAACTTGTTTTAAAATTATCTCAGCATATCCACGAGCAAGAAGGTTCTTCACTCCCATTTCCTTCGCCATGCTCAACCCAAGAATAAGGGCCTCATACTCGATAGTATTGTTGGTATTTTGGAACTAAAATTTTAAATAGAAAGGATGAACCTTACCCCCAGGAGAAATAAGCACTACATCAGCTCTAGAACAAGGTGAAGAACAAATTCCATCAAACTCCAAAGTCCACACACCATTAGGATCAAGAATCAATTCCTTTGGCAGAATTGTCTCTTCTTGTGACATGATCATGTAGATCCCGTGCCCAATGTCTTCATACACTATTTTTGCTTTAGGATCATTTACCTTTTACACAATATACTCTACTTGTTTCTCAGGAAACAACTTCTTCATCTTCCCATTGACAGGGATCAAGGTATGTAACCAATCCATTTGGATTTCACCTCCAACATCTTTGCAAAAGTTCCTACTTAGAAACATGCCATATGAAGGAGGGATATCAACAACCAAGATGGTAGCCAAGACCTTCTTCTCTGGTAAAGCAACAAAATCCACTTGTGCATCCTTAATTCTCCTAGCCAAGGACACTTCTCTACTTTCCATGGAATAGTAAGAGCCATAAGTGCAGGTTAGGGTTAGACCCAAAGCATGAGCCACTTTTGTAGGCATTACATTATCAGATGCACCAAAATCAATGAAATAATTGCTAAGCTTGTGGCCAACTATGGGGAGAGTCACATAGAAGGGTTTGATCTTCTCATTGGGTGAAGTGAATACATCCACAAGGCTGGGTTGTGGTGAAGAAGGAGTGGGCAAAAAGCCTTTAGAAGAATGGGCTGGGGTTTTAGATTTAGAATTTACAAAGTTAACCATTTTGGAAAAGGATTTACGATGGGTTTGATAGAACTCTAGCTCAGAAATATGAATCTTGGTATTTTAAAGATGGTCTATAATGTCCAAAGATCCAGATGTGGATGGGGAATCAGTATTAGGAGTAGAAGGAGCTTTTGATCTATCAATTTTATCATTTTTTGGATGAGAATTCTCAGAAGCAGAAGTAGAGGAAGAAGGACTAGCAGACCTTACCTTTCAGGTGGAAGTAGAAGGAATAGGAGCTCCTCTTCTTACAATCACAGAGATGGTGATGGGGCACTCCTTGGAAAAATAGCTTCTATAAATAAAATGTAGATTTTCCACAATTTCATAAAAATCATATTTTAGTTTTGTAAAGATCTATATTATTGAAATTTCATTGTGGAAAAATCACATTTTTTGTTTGAAAAATATTTCCACTACTTTATTAAAGTCAAATTTAAAATTATGAAATGTCCACATCACTACTACAAATAGAACACTTTATCCGTAAAATTACAAATTGTGAAATATTTGTGGAAGATCCACAGTAGTTTTTCAAGTTGTTAAATTACATTGTGGTTGTTCTACAATAGAATATGATTTAAATAAAAAATATTTAAATCATCAACATTACACCTAGACTTTTACATAGATGTATGATGCATTGAATCTATAAATCCATACTTTGTGGATTAGAAAACACATGGAGGATGTGTTGATTCAAAACATATCGATAAAAAATTATATACAGTTTCAATCCAGAATCCAGTTTTTAAATATTAAAACTTTAATACCTAATAATTATTATTATTAATTTATAAAGCCATATTACTTCATATTAGAAAAATATAAACAACAAATATATATAATAAGATATAGCATATTTGTTAAAAATGTAATATTTTTATTTTAATTTAAAGATCGAAGAATCAACACTAAAAAGACTCTTCAAGTTCATGTAAAGAAATTCATAGTATTTATAATATTTATTAAGCTACTTCAATAATTAACACTACAATAAAAAAACATAAATAAAATAAAATATAGCAACAATAATAATTATAATAATACAAAAAAAATTGTATGATTAATTTAGAAAATAATCTATCAATAGTGGAACTTTCACATTAACAAACATTCTTATTTATTCCGGTAAGAATACTAATCCTAACCATCTCACCAAATTTGTGAGTGGGTGATTTATCCAAAACAGTCCTGAAATAGAAAGGAGATCACATAATATCATTGACTACCGTAAATCAAGCCTATAACAATTAAGACCTTGTTTTTCCTTCATAATTAATAGGGGTGTTTCTAACTATAGATATTTATTTAAAATATCCCAGGGAAGAATCATAATTGTGTTTACCTTGTGAAATAATAGTGGAGATAGAGTTACTCCATACAATATTTTTTCCCTACACTTGCCACTACATGAAGGGTCCTCTGCCCAAACAAATTGGTGTGATGAATATAATTATTTAGGCTTCTTTCTTCAATTCTGAACAACAGAAGCCCCATTATTTCTTCATTACCAATAATTGTTGCATCATGCAAACAAAATATTCTCTCCATTTTAAGGAACTCAAACTCCAAACTACGTCAACATTATTGGAGCTCACTGCAAAGTGTAGAAGATTTTCATCCGGTTTCATTTTGCAATATTTGATAAAGAATTTGCAGATGTCGATGTGTCCAATTCCCATTGAGAGCTGCAAGTTGAATGCTAATATTATTTCATAGTTGAGCAATGAATGTGGAAATGGAATGTTACAATGAACATGTTTAACTCAGATGAATATTATATTTGTTTTCTTTTCATGTGAGTGCTTTTTTTTACAAGTAATAATGAAATATTTTGATATTGGATTCAAGATATCTTTGATAGTTTATTTTTCACAATTTATTGTTATTTAAATGTGAAAGCATGAAAATTTTAGAAAATCATATTTCTCATTTTTAATTAATTTTTATTTATATATACACGTACAGTTTTTTGGATTTCTAAATCTATGTATATCTTACATATTGGAGTTTGAAACTACATTCATAATATATTTTTAATTTAAACTTTATGTAACATCATAATTTTGAAATCAAAAGTCTTGAATTAAATTATTTGGCCTAGATTCTATAGAGATCAACAATGTCACCTTATTTGGATATTAAATATAAATGTCAAATTCTATAGAGATCAGATGACAAAGTCCAAAATAATTTATACTAAGACATTAATGGGTAAGTGCACCAAGTTGGGGGACAATTAAGTGGACATCAAATCCTGAATTTTACATTAAAAACAGCAAAACATCAAATTTAGTCTTCCGCGGACTTGAACCATGCTGAAAAGTAAAAACTATGTCATAAAAATGGTACCATTGCGTAAGGGAGACTATTGGATTTGTAGAAATACTAATTTTAAAGTGAATAGAAGAGGATAAATATCATTTTATAACTTTTTACTAATAGTAGGTCTTTAAGACACTTTTTCCTGTGAATGTTTATGTCTACGTTTAAGACTGCAAAATTTGTTTCACTTATCAGAATGTGATAAAACTTATACCATCCCAACTGTGGTGAAATTATATACATGTTAAAAAAAAAATTATTTGATTTCAATATTTTTTGATGAAGTTATGGCGGGGCAAACGGAAAGTGCTCTGTTTTCTTTATGTTTTCATACCACTTTCACGGAAAAAATCATAAAAAATAAAATATTACTCAAAAAAATACAAAATAAAATCCATCCCAAGATAGATAGTGGCATATAACTTCTCACCAAAGGAAAGAAATATATATCAATTTTTGGTCATCCAAATTGTGGGCAAACGGACTATAATCTTATCGGCATTTTTAAAAAAAAAATACCAAGTCATTGAATTTTGAGTGTTTAATATAGTTAATCTTGTCCATTTTTTACAAAAATTAGTATTTTAGAAACTAGATTTCAGATGCTACGATTCATATTAATATAATTTTGTCTAATTTTGAGTGTATGTATTGCTAATAATCCCTACAAGTTGATATTATGTTGTTATTTGCAATATGATGTCCACGGATGACCCTATAATCCTCTTTTAAACTTTCCACTGGACGTTAACAATAGTTGAACAACATAAAAAGGTTTCGAGCAAAGGAACTTCTCAACTGAGGTTGATGACAAAAGTCTACAAATCTATCCCTCATCTACACGCAAAATCCATCTGCAGCAAATTTTCTACAAGAGTCAGTTCATGAGAACTGAGCAAGATAAGGCTACACAAACCCACCATAACTGTTATCTATCAATATCATGAAAAGAAGCACTTTATTACAAGAATTTGGGTCAAACCTCTAAACACTATGAACACATCAAGTTATAATAAAGTCTATAACATGTCAATCAAAGAAGGAGAAGACCTTGTACTTCAGTTAGGAGCAAAAGCAACGAAAGTAACAATCATAAGAGAATGGCCCTTGGCCCTATAAGGAGAAAACAAACAATCTAGCAAAAACAGAATTCCCATCAAGTAAGTGATTAAACAATAATTACAAGATTGAGATTTGATATATATACCAGTCATCTAGAAATTTATCAAAGGTACCAAATGCATAGACTAAATTAATATATTTCTAAAAGTACAAGGGTTGATCAGCCCAAGGAAGGGGAACCACGGGTTTCAAAAATTAACACAAAATGCCATGTATGATTGAGTTTCAAACCGGAAATCAATTAGAGTATACATACAACATAAGTTTCGAAGTGAAGGAAAGAGTACTAGTTTTGACCATTAACTACAAGGATTTTCCAATCATCCAAGAACGGTCAAAGTCTTACAGGCTAGTAGCAAACACGCGAGAGAAGAAGGGAGTTCCGCCACACCAGAGTACACAATAATGTCATCAACAAATTTTATAACACTAAAGATTTGCAAACCTCTACAACAATTCTAATGTTTGGTTAATTTAAACTAAATTACCCATTTCCCAAAACAACAATATTTTAAGGTAAACCTTGGTAACACAGTCAACTGTCGCACAAATAGATACAAACATAATTTCTAAGTGACATTATCAAAACAAAACCTTCCGCTATGAATCCATAAGATTATCAAATGAAAGCTGAGTTTTTCCCGAAGATTAATCACATTTAAGGAAATTTCCATCACAAACTATAACGGTAATTACGTGCATAAAAACTGACCAATATTAATTAATAGCGTTAACATTACAAGGGAGAAAATAATGCAAGTTAGGAAAAATAGAAGAGCGCCATCAGCAATAATTCTGAGAGGGGGATTAGACCAAACTATTCTAGTGTCAACGAGGTACTGGATTCACACAATGAAACCTCCAGCTTAGTTGATCTGAAAAGCTAGTTATGGTTCAAGTTGATAGGGATGGTCAAGGTACTTCTTGAGGATGGCCTTAAAAGCCTAGAAACAAGATGAAAGATAGTATAAGAGTCTAAACACGCGAGACGGAAAAACACATTGCACACAAACCTTTTCATTCTACAAGTTTTAATACCAAAACTCTAAGCTGGCTAGCCCAAGCATTGATCACACTAATCCTACGACCTTCCTTTCTCGATGCCAAAAAGGTTATCAAAGGGAATTGCGAAGGAGCTAACAAAAAATGTCAAAAGACAAACTTGGGTGCTAGGGAGGGGGTTTCATAGTTATCGTAAACTTACTTCCATAATATCGAAAATACTAGTTGATCAACATAATAACTTGCAACTCAATCGCAGAGAAGAATTAATACATAAACAAACAGACGAAGGTCTATCATTCGAGTAAGAGAAACATAACATTCAGAGGAGAGGGCACACGCATCCTTTCGACCCACATACTGTCAACGATAAAAGCTAAAACAAGAAGAAACAAGCAGAAAGGGGAAATCTCCCAACATGACATCCAACTGAAAATTCAATGCAGGAAAAAGTGGTTTGATTTCACAATAATTTTAAATAAAATAACAGTAGAAAGGTGTAGAAATATCTTTCCTTTTTCTCCAACTTCAACAGGTCGTACAGACTCCGCACGGGCCAGAATAAAAACAATAGCATGAGACAAGGATGTGATTACTGCTGCTGGCAATGTCAATGGGCCAAATGTGATAACTGGATAGACTGATGGGGTAAAAAATTTAAAAGTTGAGTCCTTTCGCAAATCCACCTCACACTACCTCGTAGTGACAGCTAGAATCCCATAAGCTTCCCCATTTGGAAAAACAGCCAACACCCATGGGTGGGACTGATATAGAGATGTCGTACTATCACCATAACGCCAAGCATCAGTGTTCCACGTGAAGACACACTTTCCTGTTCGCTCGAGGGAACCACTACCTTCTCTAGTGCCATATAAAGAAGAGCCATGAGGGAGCTCAATGGTGAAAACTTGTTGGCCATGCACGCACTCACAAGATGGAATATAATCTGGCACCCTTGACATCCAATCTTAGGTTGGTAGAATAGATGAACATACTTCAGCTTGTAATAGAGGAGATATGTTGTACATAATGTCACTTGGGCTGCATATATGTCTCAAAATACTTCGCTATTGACTTTACTAATAATTATTTTCATATTATTGTCAACCGCAACGAAAGACAACTGAATCACCAAACAATTGCATTGATGCTGCTGGTAAAGATACTTCAACAGTCTACCATTAATTTTGAGGACTAACTATTCAGTCAAAGCTTTACTATGCCCATAGGGGTCAACATGATCCTCTAGAGAAAATATCGCAATGCTTCATTGCCATTAACAATCTCCTTTCCCGCATACAAAACATTATATGTGCTTGTATATATAAGTCTCCTCACACCATACTTAACGCAAGCATTCAATACAAGGCAGGTCCCATGATTTGAAGCTCGGATACAAGACAAAATGATTACCTCACGCTCTTGGCTCTGAAAGCCATCTACGAAATGATATATAAACGTTTTCCTTCATTAGATTTGAGGACAACATCAAACTCTCGGTGCAAACATTACAGCTGTAGCTTGTAAGGTGTGATAATTCCAAAAGAAAACTTTATGCCTGCCAACTTGGTGACTCATTGAAGAAGCTCATATAATAGCAAAGCAAATTGTGTTTCATGAATATTCTGATATGAAACAGATCGGCCTCTATGAGGTTCTCTTCCATGAGTTTCATCGTAAAAAGCAAGGTCTCAGTAGAGAATCTTTGCAAGTAGATTTCATCAGGTCTCCTGGTAACACTCTCACTGTCACTTAATCGATTTTGATAAAAATATCATGAAAGAGAGACCTGAATCTGAGGATGCATTCTATACTGAATAGAAAGCAACATAGTTGGACAACCTGCTTGCTGGGAGCGCTCACAAAGGCTTCTGCCATTCTGCCACCGGTCTGCTGCCAGGCTAAGAACTGTTGCGGGTCGCTGCTGCGGATCCCAGACAAGAACACACCTTGCAGCACTCAAGAAAAGGGAGACAACACGTCTGCTTCACTAGCTTGAAGCTCCGTCTAAACAAAAACATGCACGCAGGGAGGAACCAGGACAGAAAGATGCCAAGAAAAACATCTATTTGCTCCCTGTGATACAATCTACAGCGTACAGACTGGAAAACGACCGCTGATCAAGGTTGAGGAAGTATTGAGACTTGACTTTCCACCTTTTGAAGCTTGTGGACTGCTTAGAATGGCTTCAACACCTTCCATGGATGTTCTTACGCATTTGAGATGACATAATCACCACTGTTTTACCTTGAATGATCATTCTTAGCTGTCATAGTTGAAGACTCCTTCCTACTCTGCTCCGATTTGATGCCAAGGAGATAAAGACCTTCAACCAGACGTTGCCACAAGATTAATGAAGTGGATTGATACATTCACCTCAGCTGATCACATCGAGGACAGGCGTAGTTTGGAGGAGAGATCCCTGACCACGTTTCGAAACTTCAAGATAATGCACTCCACAACTCTCACGCAACTGCATACCAAATTCAAGCTATCCATCGCCAACTAGGGAGACAAGGCATTTCAACCACCCACACGCAGTCTAACAAAGGGACAGAAAACTCACGCGGCCAGCAAAAAGGAAACAAGAGCAGGTAGTCAACCAAAACAAGTAAGATTTACAAATCAGGGTAATAAATGAGGTGCATCCACCAGCCAGAAGACTCCAACACGCCAAGATTTAATAACTCCACCCTCCACGCAGTCAGTCAGCACAAATGAGGCCCCTAACAACAATAAAAAACAGGATTCCCTCCAGCCCACGCCAAGCAAGAGGTATTGCTGACTGAGACAAGGTAGGTTGGGGGCATTACATTCTCCTCCCCTTAAGAAAGCATCATCCTCGATGCGACATTACACAAAGGAAAGGAAATGGTACGCAACAAGGGATAGATAAAGAAGAAAACACACCCTATGGTTTAAAATTTTAGTTGATTAAAGCACGGCCACAGGGTAGCCTTAGGAACATTTGATAGAAATTTTAACTTTCAATGTTCTGTGAAGATTGGCAGTTCTTTCTTGTTCATTATTTTCATTAGTCTCTTTCCATTAACATTATTCTTAGTTTAATTTCTTTAAAATTCCATTGTTGAAGAGTTTTGGTTTATTCCTTATTGTGGGTGCCCAACATGAATTGCTAACACAACACCCTATTAGGTTCACAAGACCCTACAGATTCACAAGCACACAAGTATATTCTTCATGACTATATTACACCACAAAAGGTTACTCAAATACGAAATGGATTAGGCACAGTCCACATAACATAGTACTTGTCACACATCTATGACTGACATATTAAAAACTTGAACAAAAGAGTACTACAATCCACCAAACATTTCCTCAATTTGCATCGATGAAAGAAGAAAATTCACATAACACCAAACCATGCTACAGGTACATAGTGTCCACAAGGGAATCAATGACATATCCACAACATCACAACACATATCCATCTGACATGAGTAACACATACATCAAAAGACCACTACCAAACATCACAATAACTCAACATATATCCCGAAACATCAACCATACACACAAATATCATATGCCTCCCTCAAACTCTTATGCCTCCCTCAAGTCTCTTATGCCTCCCTCAAGTCTCTTATGCCTCCCTCAAGGAGGCCGGTTTACCCTATGATCCAAGACACATAGAGTTCGAACACTCCTAACCCAAGTGACATAATAACGCGTGGCTCAACAACCCACTAGTTATATGTACTCCTTGGGGTCCATAGGTCCAACCATTCCATGGTGCATCCCATGACCCTATTCCACACAGCATGACAATAGAACCAGCACAACAATCCAATCAAAGTGCTAAGTGGCAAAGCACAAGCCTTGGGAAAGGCGGTAAAAAATCCAAATTTAAAAGAAGACCCCAAATCAAGCAAAATAAATGGCCAAATAGCCATAGTTAGTATCAAAATCCCCATGTTAGTGCCACAAACCAAGGAAATGCCCTAAATTGTAAAGCATGGCAATCAAGAAAAGCTGTTGGTCCTTACAAAATAAAGTAAAAAGCTCAATTTACGAATAAAATCAACTTATAATAATGTCACATTACGATAACTGTGTGGCCTTATCTGGCCACCAAGGGGTACTCAACGAGTTGCTAGCACTCGGAACATCGAGCCTCAGCTCGCAAAATACATATCAATAATACAACTGTCATCACCTCCATATGAATCATCCCGCCACCACTTCGACAAGGCTAAACATAGTCATAGTTGCACTTAGGTTGCATACATACAACCACATAGGGAGAGAGGAAGGATTCACATGTTATCTACTAAACCGAGTCTCGGCTTGAGTTATTGACCCATGGTACACCATTCCTCACTCTCAACATACACTTCTACCGATTACCCTTAGGGTCGGTTAGCGTAAGGTTCACAACATAACATACAACAACATCACTAACATAACGGTGGCACACACATAACCACCATAACGTCTTAAATATGGTACATATACAGGGTAGATCACGATCATACATTCACTGAGTGTAACACATCACTTTACCACTTTCCGCACCCAAAGTGCAATCACCATACGATAGGGTTCATACACTCACCGTATGACCCAAAATCACAACATGAAGCATTACATATTTGTACAGTCATACATACGATGAACATAGTACATCTCAACATAACATCCTTTGCTACATAACAAGGTGGTACACACATTTCTTCAAAACATGGTAAAAACATCATGATACAACTCATTTCTTTTAACATCAATCTAGTCATACAACACATTGATACACCCACATATCACAATATGCCACAATGCTCTAACATTATGTCATCCACTTTATAATTCTTTTCACACGCCACAAACAGTAATTCACACATGAACTCTTCATAGAATCCACAAGAAGGAGAGAGAATACTCCCATCCCCAACATGTCAACATGATCACAAACACGCACAAGGTGACATACACATCACGTGCGTTCACAATATCACAATTACGACAATAATCACATCACGTTTAAAGCACATTACTCTTCCAATATCTACCACTATCATGCAACATCATCATCATCATGCAGTATCATCATGTAGTAACATCATGTAACACAACCACCATCATGTAACATCACCATACAACACCAATTCGGCCCATAGGTTCGAGAGCATGAACCTATGCTCTGATACCAAGTGTAACTACCAGAAAATCCACACACAAACAACACAGTGAAAATACAGGATAATTTTCTTTTTACTTGCTTGACACATAAAATGACGCAACATGTCGTCACCAAGGATACAACTAACACTGTGAACAACTTGATACAAGGATGGCCATAAAGGCAGCACGGAAACGTTCACACCTATCAAGGACAATTTACTTTTCTTTTTTTTTGACAAGACAACATAGAAGTCCAATCACAGAACACACTTACAGTTAGGGCCAACCACAATGAGATATTCTTGGGGGTTATTTATTTTAAAAGGACATATTGCAATTCTTAGCTTACGTTTTCAAGGAGGCTCAAGATATGATTCGAATAATTCAACTTGTGAAGTCAAGTTTATTCCTTTGACACTGAGTGATTATCTTTAAATCTTCTCTATT
Organism: Taxus chinensis; assembly: GCA_019776745.2. Classification (NCBI taxonomy): domain Eukaryota; kingdom Viridiplantae; phylum Streptophyta; class Pinopsida; order Cupressales; family Taxaceae; genus Taxus; species Taxus chinensis. Next base: position 122,964,992 of record CM034148.1, on the reverse strand, counting down.
ATGACATTTATTTACTTAATTCATTTATCAAGAAAAAGGAGTACTTAAATTCCACAAGGCCATCTTCTCCCCACTAACGCTACTAAGATTCATTCTTGCCCACAAGACAACATGGTTTTAAGTTCAACACACTTAAGAGAAGAGATGCAAGGTGCCTTGAAAAAGGGTTAGAGGGAGAAGGTCGAGATGGAACATCTTTAGGGCCTCATTAGTTATTGCCAGTATTTAATGGAAGCTAGGGCTCTTAACCATAATTATCAACAACTTTACTTAGGCTTTGCTACAAGCAATAACAAGGAGTAAAAATTCACCTTCCAAATGGTGGTGAGAAATATGGTGAGGTCTCCAATTTGTTTTCTCTGGCTTATTAAATCTTATCGTCTTCAAACAACTAGCAGTTCATTTCACCTTAGGGTCATTTTACAAATTTCACAATAAAAGGAATAATGTTCACTAGAGGAGCTAGGGTTAGCATGTTATAAAGTTACCTGCAATGATAGTCTTGCCCTTGATTACTTAAAGAATCTCTTTCTCTCAAGTTGGTAACCCTTATGTTACTTTATTTGAATACAAATTTTGATTTAACTTCCAGAAGTATTAAACAATCTCATGTTAGTCTACTTATGACGTTTTATTAGTGAGTCATAGCAAGGTTTAACTCAAAATTTATTCTCAAGGCAAGGTTGTAGCAACACTCATTTACAAGATCAAAACAAGATTACATCAATTCTTTAAATCCTGATACTCCAACAAAGTCACTCAACAACGATAACCAAATTTTCATATAATTTCAATGATGGTCAAACAATACAAGGTTTCCAAAGTTCAGATGACAAAGTCCACAATACTTTATACTAAGACATTAATCCTCTTTTAAACTTTCCACTGGACGTTAACAATAGTTGAACAACATAAAAAGGTTTCGAGCAAAGGAACTTCTCAACTGAGGTTGATGACAAAAGTATACAAATCTATCCCTCATCTACACGCAAAATCCATCTGCAGCAAATTTTCTACAAGAGTCAGTTCACGAGAACTGAGCAAGATAAGGCTACAAAAACCCACCATAACTGTTATCTATCAATATCATGAAAAGAAGCACTTTATTGCAAGAATTTGGGTCAAACCTCTAAACACTATGAACACATCAAGTTATAATAAAGTCTATAACATGTCAATCAAGAAGGAGAAGACCTTGTACTTCAGTTAGGAGCAAAAGCAACGAAAGTAACAATCATAAGAGAATGGCCCTTAGCCCTATAAGGAGAAACAAACAATCTAGCAAAACAGAATTCCCATCAAGTAAGTGATTAAACAATAATTACAAGATTGAGAATTGATATATATACCAGTCATCTAGAAATTTATCAAAGGTACCAAACGCATAGACTAAATTAATATATTTCTAAAAGTACAAGGGTTGATCAGCCCAAGGAAGGGGAACCACGGGTTTCAAAAATTAACAAAAAAGGCCATGTATGATTGAGTTTCAAACCGGAAATCAATTAGAGTATACATACAACATAAGTTTCGAAGCGAAGGGAAGAGTACTAGTTTTGACCATTAACTACAAGGATTTTCCAATCATCCAAGAATGGTCAAAGTCTTATAGGCTAGTAGCAAACACGCGAGAGAAGAAGGGAGTTCCGTCACACCAGAGTACACAATAATGTCATCAACAAATTTTATAACACTAAAGATTTGCAAATCTCTACAACAATTCTAATGTTTGGTTAATTTAAACTAAATTACCCATTTCCCAAAACAACAATATTTTAAGGCAAACTTTGGAAACATAGTCAACTGTCACACAAATAGATACAACATAATTTCTAAGTGACATTATCAAAACAAACCTTGCGCTATGAATCCATAAGATTATCAAATGAAAGCTGATTTTTTCCCGACGATTAATCACATTTAAGGAAATTTCCATCACAAACTATTACGGTAATTACGTACATAAAAACTGACCAATATTAATTAATAGCGCTAACATTACAAGGGAGAAAATAATGCAAGTTAGGAAAAATAGAAGAGCGCCATCAGCAATAATTCGGAGAGGGGGATTAGACCAAACTATTCTAGTGTCAACGAGGTACTGGATTCGCACAATGATACCTCCAACTTAGTTGATCCGAAAAGATAGTTATGGTTCAAGTGTATAGGGATGGTCAAGGTACTTCTTGAGGATGGCCTTAAAAGCCTAGAAAAAAGATGAAATATAGTATAAGAGTCTAAACAAGTGAGACGGCAAAACACATTGAACACAAACCTTTTCATTCTACAAGTTTTAATACCAAAACTCTAAGCTGGCTAGCCCAAGCATTGATCACACTAATCCCACGACCTTCCTTTCTCGATGCCAAAACGGTTATCAAAGGGACTTGTGAAGGAGCTAAAAAAAAATGTCAAATACAACCTTGGGTGCTAGGGAGGGGGTTTCATAGTTATCGTAAACTTACTTCCATAATATCGAAAATACTAGTTGATCAACATAATAACTTGCAACTTAAACGCCGAGAAGAAATAATACATAAACAAACAGACGAAGGTCTATCATTCGAGCAAGAGAAACATAACATTCAGGGGAAAGGGCACACGCATCCTTACGACCAACATACTGTCAACGATAAAAGCTAAAACAAGAAGAAACAAGCAGAAAGGGGAAATCTCCTATCATGACATCCAACTGACAATTAAATGCAAGGAAAAGTGGTTTGATTTCAGAATAATTTTAAATAAAATAACAGTAGAAAGGTGTAGAAATGTCTTTCCTTTTTCTCTAGCTTCAACAGGTCGTACAGACTCTGCACGGGCTAGCATAAAAACAATAGCATGAGACAAGGATGTGAGTACTACTGCTGGCAATGTCAATGGGACAAATGTGATAACTAGATAGACTGATGGGGCAGAAAATTTAACAGTTGAGTCATTTCGTAAATCCACCTCACATCGCCTCGTAGTGACAGCTAGAATCCCATAAGCTTCCCCATTTGGAAAAACAGCCAACACCCATGGGTGGGACTAATATAGAGATGTCGTACTATCACCATAACCCCAAGCATCAGTGTTCCACGTGAAGACACGCTTTCCTTTTCGCTCGAGGGAACCACTACCTTCTCTAGTGCCATATAAAGAAGAGCCATGAGGGAGCTCAATTGTGACAACTTGTTGGCCATGCATGCACTCACAAGATGGAATATAATCTGGCACCCCTGACATCCAATCTTAGGTTGGTAGAATAGATGAACATACTTCAGCTTGTAATAGAGGAGATATGTTGTACATAATGTCACTTGGGCTACATATATGTCTCAAAATACTTCGCTATTGACTTTACTAATAATTATTTTCATATTATTGTCAACCGCAACGAAAGACAACTGAATCACCAAACAATTGCATTGATGTTGCTGGTAAACATACTTCAATGGTCTACCATTACTTTTGAGGACTAACTGTTCAGCCAAAGCTTCACTATGCCCATAGGGGTCAACATGATCCTCCAGAGAAAATATCGCAATGCTTCATTGCCATTAACAATCTCCTTTCCCACATACACAACATTATATGTGCTTGCATATATAAGTCTCTTCACACCATACTTAACGCAGGCATCCAATACAAGGCAAGTTCCATGATTTGAAGCTTGGACACAAAACAAAATGATTACCTCACGCTCCTGGCTCTGAAATCCATCTACCAAATGATATATAAACCTTTTCCTTCATTAGATTGGGGACAGCATCAAACTCTCGATGCAAACATTACAGCTATAGCTTGTAAGGTGTGATAATTCCAACAGAAAAATTTATGCCTGCCAACTTGGTGACTCGTTGAAGAAGCTCATATAATAGAAAATCAAATTTTGTTTCATGAATATTCTGATATGAAACAGATCGGCCTCTATGAGGTTCTCTTCCATGAGTTACATCGTAAAACAAGGTCTCAATAGAGAATCTTTGCAAGTAGATTTCATCAGGTCTCCTGGTAACACTCTCACTATCACTTAATCGATTTTGATAAAAATATCATGAAAGAGAGACCCGAATTTGAGGATGAATTCTATACTAAACAGAAAGCAACATAGTTGGACAACCTGCTTGCTGGGAGCGCTCACAAAGGCTTCTGCCATTCTGCCACCGGTCTGCTGCTAGGCTAAGAACTGTTGCGGGTCGCTGCTGCGGATCCCAGAAAAGAACACACCTTGTAGCACTTCAAGAAAAGGGAGGCAACACGTCTACTTCACTAGCTTGAAGCTCTGTCTAAATGAAAACGTGCACGCATGGAGGAACCAGGACAGAAAGACGCCAAGAAAAACATCTATTTGCTCCCTGTGATACAATCTACACCGTACAAACTGGAAAACGACCGCTGATCAAGGTTGAGGAAGTATTGAGACTTGCTTTTCACCTTTCGAAGCTTGTGGACTGCTTAGAACGGCTTCAACACCTTCCATGGATGTTCTTACCCATTTGAGATCACATAATCACCACTGTTTTACCTTGAACGATCATTCTCAGCTATCACAATTGAAGACTCCTTCCTGCTCTGCTCCGATTTGATGCCAAGGAGATAAAGACCTTCAACTAGACGTTGCCACAGGATTAATGAAGTGGATTGATACATTCACCTAAGCTGATCACATCGAGGATAGGCGCAGTTTGGAGGAGAGAGCCCTGACCACGTTTTGAAACTTCAACACAGTGCACTCCACAACTCTCACGCAACTGCATACCAAATTCAAGCTGTCCACCACTAACCAGGGAGACAAGGTGTTTCAACCACCCACACGTAGTCCAAGAAAGGGACAAAAAACTCACACGGCCAGCAAAAAGGAAACAAGAGTAGGTAGTCAACCAGAACAAGGAAGATTTGCAAATCAAGGTAATAAATGAGGTGCATCCACCAGCCAGAAGACTCCAACACGCCAAGATTTAATAACTCCACCCTCCACGCAGTCAATCAACACAAATGAGGCCCCTAACAACAATAAAAAATAGGATTCCCTCCACCCCACGCCAAGCAGGAGGTATTGCTGACCGAGACAAGGTAGGTTGGGGGCATTACAAAATGGAATGTTACAATGAACATGTTTAACTCAGATGAATATTATATTTGTTTTCTTTTCATGTGAGTGCTTTTTTTTACAAGTAATAATGAAATATTTTGATATTGGATTCAAGATCTCTTTGACAGTTTATTTTTCACGATTTATTGTTATTTAAATGTGAAAGCATGAAAATTTTAGAAAATCATATTTCTCAAATTTTTAATTAATTTTTATTTATATATACACGTACAGTTTTTTGGATTTCTAAATCTATGTATATCTTACATATTGGAGTTTGAAACTACATTCATAATATATTTTTAATTTAAACTTTATGTAACATCATAATTTTGAAATCAAAAGTCTTGAATTAAATTATTTGGCCTAGATTCTATAGAGATCAACAATGTCACCTTATTTGGATATTAAATATAAATAGTTTTACCACTCCATTTTAATTCATTGAATCTTTTATTTAATTACATGAATCTAGTTCCATGGAAATTATTCGTGTGTATGAATTATATTTTATAAATTAATTAAATATCAAAAATTGTTTCCAAGAAAATTTTAGAATTAATATAATAATTTCCATTTGTACTTTCATATGTGAAGATGAAGTGTTCCTACCGAACACTATTTTTGAATATTTTATATTATAATGAGTTTATTGATAAAATTAATGTTAATAGAAGGAATTTTTTTTTCTATTAATTATAATAATGGAAAATAATAAGACAAAATTAATAAAAATTAAAATAATATAAAATATGTTTCAAACATGATAACATTTTAACATAATTTTAGGTTTGGTTGTAGAGTTTTCAAAAAAATTACACTTTAATTCAATAAGCTCTATAGCTATATTGCATGGAATGTTGAAATACTTTGTTAATTTTAAGTTTTACATAATATTATGATAAATTATTAACTAACAAAAATATATTTTACAAATAAGTTATGATCAAACTTTGTATCAATTCTTATATATAGAATACAAAATTTAAAAACAAAATTGTTATATTGTGGAAATGTCACAATTATTTTTTTTGTATAAATTATACAATATTTGAATTGTGGTTATTTTCACAATACTCCAGTTGGAGTTATTGCCATAATTTTAGTATTGTGGTAATTTTCACAATTTAATGTTTCCACAAAATAATTGTAGGTGGACTCCACAAATTTGGATTCACAATTTGATCCTTATGATCCACATATATTTTGTGAAAATATTGTGGATAAAAGGTCCATTATCTTGTAGTGTCCTTCAAAGAACCCTGATTTAGATTTATGAAGTCCACAAAGCTCTAGATCTCACCATTCCTCTTCCTGACAGGAACTATATTAGCAATCCACGTTGAATGGTGGATGGGGAAGATGATCCTAGCCTTCAGAAGATTTTGTATTTCTTGGAAAATTGTATCATCTATCTTTGGATTATATGTCCTTTGTTTTTGTTTGAAGCGTTTGATCCCGGGCTTAAGAGGAATGAAATGTTGCATTTCTTTAGGCTAAAAATTTGTAAGTTCATCATAAGAGTAAGCCAGAGCATCAACATACCTTTTTAACAAATACACCACCTTATTTTTCTCTTCCTGAGTGCAGCATTTTCTAATGTTGACCATTTTGGGATCATCAAGACTCCCAATATTCACTTTCTAAATCTCAGCAGATTGTTGGGCTCCTTGGGAAACTTTAGAGTTCATATATCTATAACTTTTATCAAAAAGATCCTCTAAACTCACCAACCCTTTAGGATTTTTTTTTCCTTTCAGTTTGATACATCCATCTTGATCCATCTCTTCTTTGGCACCCTCTTCATTTGATGACACACACTCTCTAGGTAGATTATCACTTCCTTCAAAGTATAGCTGATCAAAGTTGTCTCTGAGCTCCAAGAAAGAAATAAAATGCTGGTCATCATTGAAAACTTCCCAATTATTTGCATTTTCAGGCACACTGGGTCTATGGATCAGCTCAATGGTGAATTTCTCTTGAGGTAAATCAAGGTGAGGAATCAACAAGGACCCCGAAACAGCTAGATAGTCAACCCTAGTGTTCCTTTCCCTTGGAACATCTTCAAAGGAAAAATCATCAAGGAATTCAATGGAATCCCAAACCAGATTCCTATAGTGTTTCAACATTATACTCTTTACCTGATAAAGGTCTCTAAATTGTTTTAAAATTAGCTCAGCATATCCACGAGAAAGAAGGTTCTTCACTCCCATTTCCTTCGCCATGCTCAACCCAAGAATAAGGGCCTCATACTCGGTAGTATTGTTGGTATTTTGGAACTAAAATTTTAAATAGAAAGGATGAACCTTACCCCTAGGAGAAATAAGCACTACATCAGCTCTAGAACAAGGTGAAGAACAACTTCCATCAAACTCCAAAGTCCACACACCATTAGGATCAAGAATCAATTCCTTTGGTAGACTTGTCTCTTCTTGTGACATGATCATGTAGATCCCGTGCCCAATGTCTTCATACACTATTTTTGCTTTAGGATCATTTACCTTTTACACAATATACTCTACTTGTTTCTCAGGAAACAACTTCTTCATCTTCCCATTGACAGGGATCAAGGTATGTAACCAATCCATTTGGATTTCACCTCCAACATCTTTGCAAAAGTTCCTACTTAGCAACATGCCATAGGAAGGAGGGATATCAACAACCAAGATGGTAGCCAAGACCTTCTTCTCTGGTAAAGAAACAAAAGCCACTTGTGCATCCTTAATTCTCCTAGCCAAGGACACTTCTCTACTTTCCATGGAATAGTAAGAGCCATAAGTGCAGGTTAGGGTTAGACCCAAAGCATGAGCCACTTTTGTAGGCATTACATTATCAGATGCACCAAAATCAATGAAATAATTGCTAAGCTTGTGGCCAACTATGGGGAGAGTCACAAAGAAGGGTTTGATCTTCTCATTGGGTGAAGTGAATACATCCACAAGGTTGGGTTGTGGCGAAGAAGGAGTGGGAAAAATGCCTTTAGAAGAATGGGCTGGGGTTTTAGATTTAGAATTTACAAAGTTAACCATTTTGGAAAAGGATTTACGATGGGTTTGATAGAACTCTACCTCAGAAATCAGAATATTGGTATTTTAAAGATGGTCTATAATGTCCGAAGATCCAGATGTGGATGGGGAATCAGTATTAGGAGTAGGAGGAGCTTTTGATCTATCAATTTTATCATTTTTTGGACGAGAATTCTCAGAAGCAGAAGTAGAGGAAGAAGGACTAGCAAACCTTACCTTTCGGGTGGAAGTAGTAGGAATAGGAGCTCCTCTTCTTACAGTCACCGAGATTGTGATGGGGTACTCCTTGGATTTTTTTGTAGGTTGCACCACTTTTTGTTTTTTTTGGTCTACTATTAGGTCATAATAGCATATGATTTACTGTTCATCTTAGCCACTACATCATCATTGTCTTCTTGATCATCCACACTCTCAGTGGTGAGGAAATGAACTCAAGAACCACCAGGCTCCTCTATTTCTTCATCATCTTCCTCTTCTTGTTCATCATAGAGCCCATTTTATTTCTCATCATTAGGCTCAAGAAGCTCACAAGTAGCATTAACAAGCATCTTGAGGGGTGGACCTTCAACAAACAACCTAGTTTGAGAAAAGGGAAAGTAGTTCTTAGGTTGAAAGTTGTTCCCTAAAACATCTTGATATGGAGCATGATGAGCCAATTGATTTTTAATCGAAATGAGGTCATTAGCTAGCTTTTGCACCAACTGATATGCATTACCTCCAAGAGAAGGATAAGAAGAAGATGCTTTGGATTTAAAATAATCCCTTTTCAGTCTGCCAGACATGATCAAGTCATCTTCCACACTAACAGACAATCTCTGATCAACATCCAAAGTTTCAAGATTTTCTCTTCTCAGGGCATAGCTTACTTCCAAAAATTGAGAATTCAAGAAGAAACACTCCTAAATATGATCAAAATGCCTAATATTTAGTGGAATCTTCTTAACCAACTTGTTCAACTTGGTTACAAATTCTCTCATAGGCTCATATGGATCCTTCTTGATTTGAGAAATCTCAGGTAGCAAAGAAAGCACATCCTCAGCAGGTTTGAAATGCTGCTAAAATTCAGTCCTCATAGTAGTCCAATCAATGATGGTCCTAGTAGGAAGATGGTAAAACCAATCTGCAACATTGTCTTGCAAGGTTTCCACAAACATCCTAACCGAGACATCCTCATGTTCAACTCCAAGGACCCCACATACAACAATGAAGGCTGAAATGTGTTCATCATGGTGTACTTTTCCATCACCTCTAAATTTGGGGAAATTCTTCCTGTTACCCCTAGGAATCTCATGCAATGGTTGAGGAAGAGCTAGAGGCCCAACTCTTTATCCCCAAGGACGAGGTACTGCCATCCTTGGAAAGATTTCTTGAAATGGAACTGAGATACACATAAGAATTAGGGCAAAAATATTAGGGCTAAGTTGTGCTTGAGGAACGTTACTACCAGAAGCTATGTCTTCAACAGGAGGTGTGCTTTTGGAATGAGTGTTATCGCCGAATCACAGCACCCCTGGATGTTGATCAGATTTCTAGTTTGATCACTCTAAGCATCCAGTGTGATTGGATAACATGGGTACTATCTCCAAGTTGTGGGACTTGCTACTTGAGATAGACCTCCAGAGAAAGCTGGTTCTTGCTCCTAAACTACCTGCCACAATCTACTCTAATGCAGGATAAGCTAACTATTCTAATCTAAATTTCCAAGGGACCAGGGAGAGAGAATGCATAAAATGAAAGCCTACACTAAAGCGGTGATACACCAGAAAAGGAGGGTGTGAGAGTAATCTCCAAATGTGTGAAATACAGAGGCAAAGTGCACACTAGAAGAGGTGATGACAGTTCACCATAATCTAGCAAAATGCATCCACAGCAATATTCCAAGCACACACAATGATAATGAATTCCTGCAAGAACATAATAATAGACACAATATTATTGTAGAAAGATAAAAGGGGCAAGAAGAATGCAAGAAAACACAGCAAGGGAAGATACATCCACAAACTTGTATTTTATTGCTTCCTGGTATGCACAGTTCAGTCTATTACAAGATAAGGGCCTGGATCACCATGCAAGGAGTCCACTACAAGGGCCTACAACACACTGGCTTCACAAAGAAATTTTGGCAGAGCTTTGCTACCAAAAAACTCTCTCTTTTACAATGAGCCCAACACCCCAATTTATAGAAAAAAGAGAAGGAAAAGAGAAGGGAAAAAATGGAAATCCTGAAATCTGTCCTTCAACCACCTGTAAGAGGCATTAAATTGAGTGAAATGGTTATACATTACTTGTAAAAGGCTCCCCATACTGTCCCATGTGCTGCAGCAGAGAAAGAATGATGACCATGCCTCTTAATTGCACTCCCAGCTACCAAATAAAACACTGTTCTGAACCCGGCCACGTTTTCTTAAAAATCTCAATCAATTTCTGATCAAATCTGGAATTTATTGATTTCTTTGCATCGGGATCGGAACCACGATTCCAACGGTACCAATTTTGTGCAATTTCGTTGAGAAATGCAAAAGTTATGGCCTTCTGAGTGCGGGCAGCTATTTTGGGTCTGGCAGGCGTTTTCTGTCATTTGACGGGAATGAGCATTGACTGACTAGAGCTGAATATGTTTCTTTTATTTAAATGTATCTACCCTCATTAAAATTAAGAAATTGAAGAGAGGAGGGAGGAAGAATAAGACAATACTTTCAGGGAAAAGATATGGATAGAAGAAATGAGGATAGAAGAAATTGAAGAGAGGAGGGAGGAAGAAGAAGACAATACTTTCAGGGAAAAGATATGGCAGAGAAAACCCTTATATGTATTGAGCAAATGAGATATAGAGGATAACGATTCACGTTTATAATGGGCACAATCCGTAGACTCAAAGTTCTTGAGATTGTATAAACTAGAAAAAAAAGTTTCTTAGCATGGAAGGATTAAATGATTCTCAGATCAAAGCAAAAAGGAAAGAGAAAGCAGAGTAAAAGGGGAAAAACTTTGTATTGATTTCTTCCAATTAGAAATTACAGTTCTAGAATATCAAAATTCTAACTTGTACAATGGCTTTGAAAGCCCATGATATAGCTCACAAGAGACGGTTACAACTTCCTTGAGAAATCAAGAAATAGTTACAACTTATTCCAATCATTCGTACCCTTTAGAATTCTTTATTTGCAAAGAATCGTTAATTGCAGAAAAATTAGTTTTTTAAATATAAGGAAATTACATTATTTCACTAGTTAAAACATTGGCCATTCAATTTGCTTCTACAAATTTAAATTTGGGCCGCCCACATGGAAGGAATTGATTGGAGTGGGCCTACAGACATCTTTTGCATTTTTTTGCCTTCGAAGCTACGCTAAACCGACACATGGAGAACTTCGCCAGTTCCTTTATACTTTGCTGATTCAGGTCTATTTCCCACTTGAGTTATGTTGACCCCTAGACACTTGGAGGGCCAGTGCTCATTTGAGTTTCCGTTTTGGAAACGCCTCCTGAAATTGTGCCAAGCTGACGAGTATCTCCTTCCACTAGTCTTGGAATTTTCAAGGACCAACTCTGTCTCCCCATTGACTTTAACCATGTGCCGGGCTAGCGCTAATTAGAGACCCACCCTTTGATTTCACTTCTGAAATTGTGCCATTAGGGCACATGGAGACTTCTTCCAACCAACCCATACTAAGTCAATTTTAATGATCAGCTCTCTTTCTTTTTGGACCTAGGACATGTGGAGTACTGGCGCAAGTTTGACAACTTCCCCCGAATTTGACTCTTGAAGTTCCGCTAATGAGGCACGTGGCACCGTCTTCTGAACCTTCCATACTTAGCCGATTTGAGTTTGTTTTATCTTCATTTTGAACCTAGGACAAGCAGAAATCCTGCGCTTATTTGAGGACTATCCCTTGGACCCTGCCCCTGGAGTTGCACCATTTGGACACGTGGTGACTTCCGCTAATGCTTGAAACATGGCCAAATCACATCCTATCAGAGATGCCCACATATTTCCCGTGGATTCTAGGGAAAAAATTAATGGGGAAGATACGCCTATCATTCTCAATTGCGGAAAGAAAAATAAAAATATGGAAAGAAACTTCACCATTACGCCCAAATTTCAAAGTGTTCTCCATGAACAGGAAAAATGCAAACAATGTCAGGCTCGACGTGACCTAATACTCCAAGGAACAGACTCAAATTTTCAAAACTTGACTTCGAAAGAGGGGAATTTTGAGGAGGATACCAAGCATTGTATCAACATCAATATAAAATGTCTCTAATAGTCCACATGCATCATATATGAGTCAACATCAACAATAATCCATGATTTCTAACATCTAACATCATATCAAACTAAAAGCTACAATAATGTCCATAAGTATAATTAACAGTATCATAATCCATATCAAAAGGTGTCGAAGGGATGTGGGCACTACAGATGTATTCTCAAGTAATTTTATACAAATGCTAAAATAAATGTGATTAAAAACTAAAAGTCTTATAAAATTGAAAATACATTCTAATTATTGTGTATTTACAAAAAAAATTAGTTTATTTTACCCATGTTATTAGTCAAATTTTTAATATCAAAGAAACATTACCTTTGAATTAAAAAATAAAAAAACATTGTAACCTTTTAAAAGTGTTATTGAGAATAAAGAGTGGGATTGCATCTCTAATTTTCTAAAATATAAGTTGAATGTGTATGTTATATTAGTGCAATAAATTTGTTTATAATTTTTACCTTCATTGTTAACAAATATGAGAATAAAAGTAACTTTTAACATACATTTAAAATATATCTATTATATTAATAGGAAGATATTTTTTTTGGAAATATTATTTTTTATTGATTGAAAATTTATGATATATTGTTCTTATATAATTACTGGTTAAGTCAACTAAGTTGTTTACAAATGGAAAATTGTGAAATCTAGATTTTAAAAGCCATTAATTTGAGTTGAAAAATATATATGTATTTTAAAATAATTGGATAGGACTTTTCTATCATATTTTCTTGAATTGGATATATTTGTTGCATATATTATTGTGTTATTTTGATATACAATAATTGATGTTAGAAGTTTATTAACCACCTGTAGTCTCTTTTTTATTCCTTGTTTGGTTATAGGTTTAAACCCGAATCAAACTTTAAAAGGGTGAAAACACATTGCAACCTTCAAAAATGTGTTATTGATAATGGAGAGTGATCTCGTATTAGAAATTTAAAAAGTCGAATGTATTTTTTATTTTAGTGGAATAAATTTGTTTGAGAGTTTTTTCTTCTTTTACATATTATCTATTAAATCATTGTTAACAAATAAAAAAAGAAAAATACATTTTAAAAAACTATTACATTAATAGGAGGGTTACTTATTTTAGAATGTAATTTTTTATTGGCGTAATAATTATAATATATTATTTTTATGTGTTTACAAATTAAATAAACTAATTTGCATACAAATAGAATTTTTTGAAATCCAAATTTCCAAAAGACATGATATATATATATATGTGTGTGTGTGAGAGATTGAGAATAAGAATGACCAATTGAACTAAACTTTTCTATCATATTTTATAAAAAGCAAAATCTATAGTTTATAATTGGCCATTCCTTTTACAATACTTACCGATATTGTGAAACATTTTTTGTTCTATCATGTACAATTATTGGTTGTAAATAGATACTTATATTAAAAATAAAGAAATATTTCAAACTTGTTACATCATGAGCCTGACCTCGTATGTGGAATTCCAAAGAGAAGTCCTTTATTCTCACCGATCAAATTGATTTAAAACATTTTATAATATAGAATGAATGTGAGGACTTATTTTCTTATTTATTATGTAGAATGGCACCCTCCGCCCATTTCTAGTAGGAGACTTGCTCGTTGGGCTTTCTCATGGCTTGGAACCGTGGCTCTTTTTCTTCATATTTCTGTTCACTATACACCCGCATATAATCGCCGAACAAATATTTGGGGTAGGAAGACAAGTCATCAGCGACGTTGCCGTTAACCAATTCAGGTGCAGCACTCACCACTGCTTTATACGACGGGTTATAAAATGATGCCACTGATAAACGATTGCCGTTTTTGGTGGGCAGAATCCGATGCCACGCGCTCTTGTATTTACCGTTGCTCACTGCTTCCAACTGATCTCCCGTATTCACAACAATTGAATATCGCAGCGGTTGTACGTCGATCCATCTGCCATTGTCGAGCACCTGAAGGCCTGGAACCTCGTCGTCTTGGTATAAAAGAATGAGGCCGCCTGCATCTGTGTGGGGACGGATGCCCTTTATCAGGTCTGGTCGAGGGCAGGGAGGATAATGGCTCACCTTGGTTCCAAAGAATGGCTTATCTCCACCCGCGAATGCCTCCTTCACATACCCTTTCTCCAGCCCCAAATTCACACTTATTATCTCTAGCAATTTCTCCGTGAGTGCGAAGATTGGCTGCGGCACATTCCTCGACTCCGTCTTTAGCCTGCTCGAACCTTTCCCCTTTTCACCACAAGTTGGCACCCCCCCTATCCTTCTTATTTCTTCCCTTTCACAATAAATGTTTTGATCAGATTTGCTCATTCAAGTAGTATTGTGTACTTGACTAGCCACTGTACACATTTAATGGATATATTGGATGTTACGTTGTGACCCCTGACTTTCTTCTTTTCTTCCCCCCTTGTGTATTGGACCCTAAAGCAATGAGCCACTTTTGTAGGCATCCATTATCATGCCCAAATCAATGAAATAATTGCTAACTTGTGGCCAACTATGGAGAGCCACAAAGAGGGTTTGATCGTCCTCATTGGTGAAGTGATACAGTCCACAAGTGGGGTTGTGGCGAAGAAGAGTGGGAAAATTCCTTTAAATAAGGGGCGTGTGGGGGGGGTTTTAATTTAAATTTACAAATTACCATTTTGGAAAGGATTTACGATGGTTTTGATAGAACTCTACCTCAGAAATCAGAATATTGGTATTTTAAGTGTCTATAATGTCCGAATATCCAATGTGGATGGGAAGCTAGTCGGAGTAGGAATGATCTTTTTGATCTTCAATTTTATCATTTTTTTGGACGAGAATTCTTCAGAAGCAAAGTAGAGTAAAGGACTAGCAACCTACCTTTCGGTTGAACGTCGTAGTAATAGGAGCTCCATCTTCTTCTTACAGTCACCGAGATGTGAATGGGGTCCTCCTTGGATTTTTTTGTAGGTTGCAACCACTTTTTGTTTTTTTTGGTCTACTATTAGGTCATAATAGCAATATGATTTACTGTTTTCATCTTAGCCACTACTCACATCATTTTCTTCTTGAATCATCCACATCTCTCCAGTGGTGAGGAAATGACTCAGACCACCAGTCTCCTCTATTCTTCTCATCTTCCTCTTCTTGTTCCTCATAGAGTCCATTTTATTTCCATCATTAGGCTCAAGAAGCTCACAAGTAGCATTAACAAGGCAATCTTGAGGGGTGACCTCAACAACACTAGTTTAGAGAAATGGGAAAGTAGTTTCTAGGTTGAAATTGTTTCCCTAAAACATCTTATATGGAGCATTATGAAGCCAATTGATTTTTATCGAAATGAGGCCTTAGCTCTCTTTGGCACCAACTGATTGCATTAACCTCCAAGAGAAGGATAAGAAGAAGAATGCTTGGATTTAAATAATCCCTTTTCGTCTCCAGACATGATCAGTCATCTTCCACACTAACAGACAAGCTCTGATCAACATCCAAGTTTCAAGATTTCTCTTCTCAGGGCACTTACTTCCAAAAATTGAGATTCAAGAGAACACCTCCTAAATGGATCAATGCCTAATATTTTAGTGAATCTTTTCTTAACCAACTGTTCCTTGTTACACATTCTCTCATAGGCTCATAGGATCCTCTTTATTTGATAATCTCATGTAGCAAAGAAGCACACCTCAGCAGGTTTGCAATGCTGCTAAATTCATGTCCTCCTAGTAGTCCAATCAATGATGGTCCTAGGTAGGAAGATGGTAAACCACTCTGCACCATTGTCTTGCAAGGTTCCCAAACATCCTAACCGAGGACATCCTCATGTTCAACTCCAAGGACCCACACACAATGAGGCTGAAATGTGTTTCATCTGGTGTACTTTTCCATCACCTCAAATTTGGGGGAAATTCTTCCTGGACCACCTAGGAATCTCATGCAATGGTTGAATTGAAGAGCTAGAGGCCCACTCATTCTCTTTATCCCCAAGACGGGTACTGCCATCTTGGAAAGATTTCTTGAAATGGAACTGAGATACACCTAAGAACTTAGGGCAAAAATATTAGGGCGAAGTTGTGCTTGAGGACTTACTACCAGAAGCTATGTCTTCAACAGGAGGTGTCTTTTGGAATTAGTGTTATCGCCGAATTCACAGCACCTCCCCTGATGTTGATCAATTCTAGTTTGATCCACTCTAACATCCAGTGGATTGGTAACATGGGTACTATCTCCATTGTGGGACTTGCCTACTTGAGATAGACCTCCAGAGAAAGCTGGTTCTTGCTCCTAAACTACCTGCCACAATCTACTCTCATGCAGGATAAGCTAACTATTCTAATCTAAATTTCCAAGGACCAGGGAAAGAATGCATAAAATGAAAGCCACACTAAATCGGTGATACACCAGACAATGCGTGTGAGCGGTATCTCCAAATGTGTGAAAGTACGAGGCAAGTGCACACTAGAGAGGTGATGACAGTATTCGACCATTAATCTACGGGCAAATGTCGCATACCACAGTTGCAGCTAGGTTTCAGGCCACACCTACGCGGTGATAATGATTCCCTGCGAGAACATAATCAGAGACACAATATTATTGTAGAAATAATAAAAGGGCAAAAGACTGCAAGAAAACACAAGCAAGGGAAAGATACATCCACAACTTTGTATTTATTGCTTCCTGTAGCACCGTTTCAGTCTATGACAAGATAAGAAGGCCTGGATTCACCATGCAAGGAGTCCCCCACTACAAAGGACTACAACTCACTGGCTTCACAAAGAAATTTTTGGCATAGCTTTGCTACCAAAAACTCGCTCTTTACAATACAAAGCCCAACACCACCCACACTACCCCCAATTTCTAAAAAAGAGAAGAGAAAGAGAAGGGAAAAATGGAAATCCTTAAATCTGTCCTTCCACCCCCTGTACAGCATTAATTGAGTGAAAATTGTTCTACATTACTTGTAAAGGCTCCCCAATGTTCCCCATGTGCCTGCAGCAGATAAAGGGATGCGAAAAAAATCCTGCGGGGGGGGGGTGTTTGGGGGTGGACTTGGGGTGGGTTGTTTCCTAGCTCTCGCCTCCTCTTCTCGTGGCGCGCCATCTTAATTGCACTTCCCAGCTGCTACCAAATACAACACTGTTCGAACCCGGCCACTTTTCTTAATCTCAACTCAATTTCTGATCAAATCTGGATTTATTGATTCTTTGCATCGGATCGGAACCACGATTCCAACTGTACCAATTTTTGTGCATTTCGTTGAGAATGGCAAGTTATGGCCTTTCTCTTATTGCGGGCAGCTATTTTGGTCTGGCGGCGTTTTCTGTCATTTGACGGGAATGAGCATGACTGACTAGAGCTGATATTTTTTTTTATTTAAATTTCTACCCTCATTAAAATTAAGAAATTGAAGAGAGGGGTGACGAATAAGACAATCTTTTCAGGGAAAAGATAGGGATAGAACGTAGCAGCTCAGTGAGGATAAAGAAATTGAATGAGAGGAGGGAGGAAGAAGAGACAATACTTTCAGGAAAAAATTGGCATAGAAAACCCTTATATGTTATTGCTCAAATGAGATATAGAGGATAACGATTCACGTTTATAATGGGCACAATCCGTTAGACTCAAGTTCTTGAGATTGTATTATAACCTAGAAAAAAAGTTTCTTAGCATGGAAGGATTTAAATGATTCTCAGATCAAAGCAAAAGGAAAGAGAAAGCAGAGTAAAAGGGGAAAAACTTTGTATGATTTCTTCCAATTAGAAATTACAGTTCTAGAATATCAACATTCTAACTTGTACAATGGCTTTGAAAGCCCTGATATAGCTCACAAGAGACGGTTACAACTTCCTTGAGAAATCAAGAAATAGTTACAACTTATTCCAATCATTCGTACCCTTTAGAATTCTTTATTTGCCAAAGAATCGTTATTGCAGAAAAAACTTAGTTTTTTAAATATAAGGAATTACATTATTCACTAGTTAAAACATTGGCCATTCAATTTGCTTCTACAAATTTAAATTTGGGCCGCCACATGGAAGGAATTGATTGGAGTGGGCCTACAGACATCTTTTGCATTTTTTTGCCTTCGAAGCTACGCTAAACCGACACATGGAGAACTTCGCCAGTT
Organism: Taxus chinensis; assembly: GCA_019776745.2. Taxonomy (NCBI): domain Eukaryota; kingdom Viridiplantae; phylum Streptophyta; class Pinopsida; order Cupressales; family Taxaceae; genus Taxus; species Taxus chinensis. The sequence continues at coordinate 122,946,543 of CM034148.1, read as the reverse complement.
CCTTTATACTTTGCTGATTCAGGTCTATTTCCCACTTGAGTTATGTTGACCCCTAGACACTTGGAGGGCCAGTGCTCATTTGAGTTTCCGTTTTGGAAACGCCCTCCTGAAATTGTGCCAAGCTGACGAGTATCTCCTTCCACTAGTCTTGGAATTTTCAAGGACCAACTCGGTTCCCCATTGACTTTAAACCATGTGCCGGGCTAGCGCTCATTAGAGACCCACCCTTTGATTTCACTTCTGAAATGTGCCATTAGGGCACATGGAGACTTCTTCCTAACCAACCCCATACTAAGTCAATTTTAATGATCAGCTCTCTTTCTTTTTGGACCTAAGGACATGTGGAGTACTGGCGCAAGTTTGACAACTTCCCCCGAATTTGACTCTTGAAGTTCCGTAATGAGGCACGTGGCACCGTCTTCTGAACCTTTCCATACTTAGCGATTTGAGTTTGTTTTATCTCATTTTGAACCTAGACAAGCAGAAATCCTGCGCTTATTTGAGGACTATCCCTTGGACCCTGTCCCCTGGAGTTGCACCATTTGGACACGTGGTGACTTCCGCTAATGCTTGAAACCTGGCCAAATTCACATCCTATCAGAGATGCCCAACATATTTCCCGTGGATTCTAGGGAAAAAATTAATGGGGAAGATACGCCTATTCATTCTCAATTGCGGAAAGAAAAATAAAAATCTGGAAGAAACTTCACCATTACGCCCCCAAATTTCAAAGTGTTCTCCATGAACAGGAAAAATGCAAACAATGTCAGGCTCGACGTGACCTAATACTCCAAGGAACAGACTCAAATTTTCAAAACTTGACTTCGAAAGAGGGGAATTTTGAGGAGGATACCAAGCATTGTATCAACATCAATATAAAATGTCTCTAATAGTCCACATGCATCATATATGAGTCAACATCAACAATAATCCATGATTTCTAACATCTAACATCATATCAAACTAAAAGCTACAATAATGTCATAAGTATAATTAACAGTATCATAATCCATATCAAAAGGTTTGTCGAAGGGATGTTGGCACTACAGATGTATTCTCAAGTAATTTTATACAAATGCTAAAATAAATGTGATTAAAAACTAAAAGTCTTATAAAATTGAAAATACATTCTAATTATTGTGTATTTACAAAAAAATTAGTTTATTTTACCCATGTTATTAGTCAAATTTTTAATATCAAAGAAACATTACCTTTGAATTAAAAATAAAAAAACATTGTAACCTTTTAAAAGTGTTATTGAGAATAAAGAGTGGGATTGCATCTCTAATTTTCTAAAATATAAGTTGAATGTGTATGTTATATTAGTGCAATAAATTTGTTTATAATTTTTTACCTTCATTGTTAACAAATATGAGAATAAAAGTAACTTTTAACATACATTTAAAATATATCTATTATATTAATAGGAAGATATTTTTTTTGGAAATATTATTTTTTATTGATTGAAAATTTATGATATATTGTTCTTATATAATTACTGGTTAAGTCAACTAAGTTGTTTACAAATGGAAAATTGTGAAATCTAGATTTTAAAAGCCATTAATTTGAGTTGAAAAATATATATGTATTTTAAAATAATTGGATAGGACTTTTCTATCATATTTTCTTGAATTGGATATATTTGTTGCATATATTATTGTGTTATTTTGATATACAATAATTGATGTTAGAAGTTTATTAACCACCTGTAGTCTCTTTTTTATTCCTTGTTTGGTTATAGGTTTAAACCCGAATCAAACTTTAAAAGGGGTGAAAACACATTGCAACCTTCAAAAATGTGTTATTGATAATGGAGAGTGATCTCGTATTAGAAATTTAAAAAAGTCGAATGTATTTTTTATTTTAGTGGAATAAATTTGTTTGAGAGTTTTTTCTTCTTTTACATATTATCTATTAAATCATTGTTAACAAATAAAAAAAGAAAAATACATTTTAAAAAACTATTACATTAATAGGAGGGGTTACTTATTTTAGAATGTAATTTTTTATTGGCGTAATAATTATAATATATTATTTTTATGTGTTTACAAATTAAATAAACTAATTTGCATACAAATAGAATTTTTTGAAATCCAAATTTCCAAAAGACATGATATATATATATATGTGTGTTGTGTGAGAGATTGAGAATAAGAATGACCAATTGAACTAAACTTTTCTATCATATTTTATAAAAAGCAAAATCTATAGTTTATAATTGGCCATTCCTTTTACAATACTTACCGATATTGTGAAACATTTTTTGTTCTATCATGTACAATTATTGGTTGTAAATAGATACTTATATTAAAAATAAAGAAATATTTCAAACTTGTTACATCATGAGCCTGACCTCGTATGTGGAATTCCAAAGAGAAGTCCTTTATTCTCACCGATCAAATTGATTTAAAACATTTTATAATATAGAATGAATGTGAGGACTTATTTTCTTATTTATTATGTAGAATGGCACCCTCCGCCCATTTCTAGTAGGAGACTTGCTCGTTGGGCTTTCTCATGGCTTGGAACCGTGGCTCTTTTTCTTCATATTTCTGTTCACTATACACCCGCATATAATCGCCGAACAAATATTTGGGGTAGGAAGACAAGTCATCAGCGACGTTGCCGTTAACCAATTCAGGTGCAGCACTCACCACTGCTTTATACGACGGGTTATAAAATGATGCCACTGATAAACGATTGCCGTTTTTGGTGGGCAGAATCCGATGCCACGCGCTCTTGTATTTACCGTTGCTCACTGCTTCCAACTGATCTCCCGTAATTCACAACAATTGAATATCGCAGCGGTTGTACGTCGATCCATCTGCCATTGTCGAGCACCTGAAGGCCTGGAACCTCGTCGTCTTGGTATAAAAGAATGAGGCCGCCCTGCATCTGTGTGGGGACGGATGCCCTTTATCAGGTCTGGTCGAGGGCAGGGAGGATAATGGCTCACCTTGGTTCCAAAGAATGGCTTATCTCCACCCGCGAATGCCTCCTTCACATACCCTTTCTCCAGCCCCAAATTCACACTTATTATCTCTAGCAATTTCTCCGTGAGTGCGAATATCTGGCTGCGGAATTCCTCGATCGTTTCCCTGCATCAGTTGGAAATAATATGTTTTCGATCAGATTTTGCTCATTCAAGTAGATTGATAAGTATTACCATTAAGGTAATTGGATAAGTTCGTGCAGTAGTACGTACTTGAAATCTTTGGGCTCGGAAGGCCATGAATTTGTGTCCTGCATCTCGTGTACCTGGAAAACATCTTCCCAGTCCATATTCTCAATCTTGTCAACTTTGTTGCCCTCGGCTTCAGCAGCGATGGCCTTGTTAAGCGCCCTCACGGGTAAAGAATCCTTGAAGCTTTGCTCTCTGTTAATGTTATACTGTTGTGCGCACACCAGCTTCACGCGGTCCAAAAGACCGTGGTCTATCCCATGGTTTATAAGCTGAAATAAAATCCGATCAGTTACTATGATATATAGACTTGAACGATCACATAATGTAAATTAAAAAAGGATTCCAATGAGGCGTACCTGAAAGAATCCGGGAGTCTCACATCCCTTTGCTATTTTAGCCATGATGGCCTCTCTGTCTGCTCCATCAATACTTTTCATGTCTATCACGGGAATGGCCATTTTGATAGATTTGGTTGAAGAGAATGAATAAAGTGATAACTGATAGGAAAATAAAAAAGCAAACCCGAGTTACAAAGGTAGACGAGGGACTGGCTAATGTTTCTTCCGAGCTGCTATTTATATGATGCAAAGTCTTGTCCGAGCCGCCATGTATTCAAAATCAATGACTGAGATTGAATTTCGTGTTCGATTCTTTTCCTATTTTAGTCCACCACGTCTCTTTGGATTCAAACAGCGTCGTGCTGTCATAACATGGTTTTCTCTCTCGATGAATGAGTTGTTTAATTAGGATACTATTTTAGAGCGGAAAATAAATGATTAAGGTCAAATTAAAATTGTCTGTTTAAGGTCATAATACGCGGAGGCTTATTTTCAATATTAAAAATTTGCATCGTCATATAAGACTCGGACAGGATACATACGTGACCGACCATCAAACACGTGGCGTGGTCATCCCTAATTAACAAAATAATGTTATTCAATGTAGCATTATGGAGTCAAATGAAATTGATTGAAATTGTTTTTTATTGTTTTTTGAAACAATATTGCCTAATAAGTAGCAATCGCATGTGTACAATGTAATTGTAAACGTCGAATGGTATATGTTCTTTTATTTGGAGGGATAGTTATTACTTTTGTAGTTAATGTTGATAAGGGGTGTGATTGTTTTTGGTTGTGTACAAATATAGACGAACCACTTCGTTTTTAAAAACTTAAACATGAGGTTAACCCTTAAAACAATTTAATATGCAAAAAAATGATATAATGTACAAAGCTTTCAATGGAAAGAACTATAAATTGCAAGGTTCTTTCTTGGCATTTTAAAACCATAGCCATAGGCTTATTTTCAATATTAAAAATGTATTGTTAATTTGCATCGTCATATAAGACTCGGACAGGATACATACGTGACCGACCATCAAACACGTGGCGTGGTCATCCCTAATTAACAAAATAATGTTATTCAATGTAGCATTATGGAGTCAAATGAAATTGATTGAAATTGTTTTTTATTGTTTTTTGAAACAATATTGCCTAATAAGTAGCAATCGCATGTGTACAATGTAATGTAAACGTCGAATGGTATATGTTCTTTTATTTGGAGGGATAGTTATTACTTTTGTAGTTAATGTTGATAAGGGGTGTGATTGTTTTTGGTTGTGTACAAATATAGACGAACCACTTCGTTTTAAAAACTTAAACATGAGGTTAACCCTTAAAACAATTTAATATGCAAAAAAATGATATAATGTACAAAGCTTTCAATGGAAAGAACTATAAATTGCAAGGTTCTTTCTCGGCATTTTAAAACTCTAGGTATTTATATGTCATAAAAAATGCTTTGTTAGTTTACATAAAGAAGCGAGCAATAATAAAATGGTAATATTGAACATGTATGTTGAAAGTTAGATTTTGTAAGTGTAGAAATATAGATGAACCACTTCATTTAAAGGTATCATTTATACATTTCAAACTTGTTACAAATTCGTACATATATAATTGCAAATCTTATATCTTGAGTGGTAACGTTTTGTAGACTATTTTATGTGAACTTAACGCGAATACTTTTGTGCATGTGTATGTGTTGATAAGGGGTGTGATTGATTTTGTAAGGGTAGGAATATAGATGGTGCAATACAAATAAGGGTATCATCTCTACATTTCAAACTTGTTACAAATTCATACATTTGCAATTCAGGTATATGTCCACATTTTATATCATGAGTGGTGGTCTTTTATGGCCATTTTTTTGTACACTTAACATGAATATATTTGATACGTAATTGGATGGTTACTTGCTTTGGTAGTTGATGGGGTTTGCAATTATATTGGAGTAGTTGTGTTAGTGTTGCATTGGTTGTTTGGTTGGTCTTTTGTTGACAAAATATATTTTGCACAGTCGATAAGGTGTTTGATTGAAAGTGGTTGTGTAGGAATATAGATGAAACATTACATTGAAATGTTATTTGTGAACATTTAAATTTGTTATAGATTCGTACATATAAAGTTTCATATCTTATATCATGACTTCAAAACTAAACATGTATACATGAAGACCTTTGTACATTTGCAGAATTTATATCATGATTGGTAGCCTTTTGTGGGCAATTTTATTTTCAGTAAACATGAATACATTTGATACCCCTTGAACGACAATTTCGCTTTAGATACAAGAAGTGTTGAGTAAAGTAGTAGTGGAGGTAGTATCAAAGTAGAGGGTAGTAACTACGAAGGGATGAGGGATACTATTCTAGAATCCTCCTTTCCTTTTGCTCCAAGTGTTGGTACGTACATCATTTTTTATTAGCTTGGGCTATATGTTGTCTTCCTTGCAATTCTAGAGGCATCGGGCTTATTCACATTTAACGTAAAGGGAAAACTCTTTGTGCTAACACTACTAGAAGTAGGCTAATTTATCAACATTGTTAACCACAAAATAATGATTTTGTAGAAAATTTGTGAATTGACAACATTAAATGGATAGCTTCTATAAATAAATTGTAGATGTTCCACAATTTCATAAAATTCACCTTATAATTTGTTAAAGATCCACATTATTGAAATTTAATTGTTGACAAATGGCATTTTCTCAATTTTCAAAAATTATTTCCACTACTTTGTAAGAGTCATATTTATCCACATCCTTCAAATTTTATTTAGAGTAAATCATGATTTCTCATCATGTTTCGAAACTAAAAGAAAGACATTTCAAAATAGAATTATATATATTGTGTACCACAATCCAACTAAAAGTCTTCTCATTTGATTTTTCACACAATTTGTAAGGTTTAAATAGAAATTATATATACACTATTTAACTTTTACAAATAAAAATTGTGAAAATTCAACAAACATAAATTATATTTGTTGTATATTATTCACAAAATGTAATATATATATATTAATAATAATAATACGAAAAAAAAATAGTTGTAGATATTATAAACATCAAAAAAATATTTGAATAATAAACATGACTAGAAATATGTTTATTTACCCATAATATTATCCATGAAAGATAAATTGTTCTAGGAATAATGAGAATTATCAACAACAAATGGATAGATTTGATAAATATGATATATATAATCCACACTTTAGTAATAGTAAACTTAAATTTGTGGATTGTCCATATCCATTTTTTTATTGAGGATAATTCACATTATCACATGCAAATATAAATCTATAACTCAAAACCATTAAAATTATAGCAAATTAAAATAAATGTTAATTTTAAATATTAGTGCAAAATTTACATGCTCACATTAATAATTATGGATTATCCACATTATTCTAATTAATATTTTAGATTTACTATATTATATCCTAAACTCACCCCAATATAAATATATTATTCATAACTACAAATTAGACACTGTACCTAAATTATATTTTAAAAGTAATATTTTTGGAACAATGTGTAATACTCACACTATTATTTTGAATTCTTATTAAATAAGATATAGTATTCTATAGAATCAATATTATATTAATTTTTTCCTATATTATTTCATATATAATAATCATTCATGGAATTAGAATTATTATAAATTATTTTTCCATAAATATAATTGTTTTGATTTTACAATGATAAATAATATCATTAAATATTTATAACAAAATAGATATCATAAAAAATAACACCACTTTATGCTCCGTTGATAGGAAACAATCCAAGGCTTGAGCTATTGATCCATAAACTCAATCCCTGTGATAATAAATGAAAACCTAAATTTCCATGATTCGAGACGTGATCCACAAGAGTCAAATCCTAAAATTTCTCTAACAAAAATAAATACGAAGGAAGTCTTTAAATATGAAGTATTTAGTGTGAAAATTTCAATGGGTGAAAGATAGCGGCAGATGAATCAGCGAGCATTTCAAGTTTCTCCCTCCAATGCGTTAATCCCATTTTTATTATGATCTCAATCAAATTTTAAAAGATTCGCGGCTGGACAATGTTTTATTTTTATTCATTTTATACATCTACATATCTTTTGCAGATCTGATTTTTAAGTAGAGGTCCTACAGATCTCTTAATGGATAGATCTACAATTTTTTAAATAAAATATTCCTAGAACCAGTTTCAAATCCAATAGTGGACCAATCATGGGTAGCCTATATCGAGGGTTCCTTTTAAAGTGGTGTTCTTTGTACTATTGTAGTTGCAGGGAAAGGTCGTAGTGGGTATTGATAATGATTAGATTTGTAATATATATTTTATTAAGTTTTATGTTGAGAAGTATTCATTTCATCTAGAATATAAAAATATCCAAAATCACGAGTATTTATATTTTTACATTGGATCCCAATAAATTAAGGTTTTTAATAATGTTTTAGTGGATTGTTATAAAGAGGAAGATTGGGATTGATATTTTGAGTTTTACCACCTCCTAACAGAACCACATTCATAATTTAGTTGGAAATGATTTATCATTTGAGTATAGAAAATTCTAGAAGATTTATTTTTATAATTTATATTTCAAATCAAATATATATTAATTTAGTTTAGAGAGTACATGGATAATTTAATATTTAATTTTAGAATTGTACAATATAATCACAATTTAAAAGATATGAGTATCTAATTTTTCTAGAGTACCATATTTTATAGACCTTGCTGGAATTGTCTACCTTGTAAAATATTTGTTTCTATATATTTAATCACAAATTTATATATTAATATTTTTTTAATATGCATGTTTGAGTATTAATGTGTTTTAATATTTTTGATTTTATATAAAAAATATTTTTTAAATTGTAATAATTTTGATCTTTTATTAAAGATAATATTTCCTTATGGTTTAATATAATAATTTAAAATAAAATATAAAATTTATTATTTTAATATTATATAAAAATATTAACATACAATGTCAAAAAAAAGATACAAACTTATAAATATATCAAAATTTTGTTTTAAAAATTATACTAATTGCATAATTTATATTAAAGAATTATTGAAATAGTAATATTTTTAAAATTGTGATGTAACAAACATTTTATTATTAATGTACAAGTCACAATTTTAAAATTGTAGATGCAACAAATTTTTAAAAGATTGTGGAAGTGTCACATTTTTTCTTCTAACTATAGATATGTCATAATATTAAAAGTGTGATAAATACCACAATTAAAATTTTGTGATTTTTTCACTATTGTTTTAATTGTGGATTTTGTAACAATTTTTGCCACATTTAATGCTTTCACAAAAAAATGTGGGTGGAGTCCACAGATTTGGATTCGCAATTTTGAATAAAATACTCACAAATAAATTGTGGAAAATTTGTGGATAGAGTACCTATTTTCTTGGAGTGATGCAAACTAATTGCAATCTTCTTACTTTACTTGCCTTACACTCCAAACAATGCATACATGCACGTGGGTCTATTTTAGGCAACTTATATTTGCTTTTACAAAATAATAAATCAACTTTAAAACACGTGATTTATTCTAAACTTCGGCCAAAAATAAAAGCACTGTTACACAAGTGGCTGGCAGCGGTTACACCACTACCTAATCTACCCAACTGGACTGATGACAGTTATGCCTTAACCGACGCCGGTTACTGTCAAAACAATAACATTGTAAAAACAAGTTTCTTGTGAAGAAATTTAGCTCCATACTCAAAAATCTCCCACTTGGAGATCAATTGTTGAACTGTACTGTACATCACCATCCTTGGTTTCTTTTCCTTGGCCTGTTTCTTCCTCTTCAAGTCTTTAAAATTGAAGACCAACAGAAGCAGAGTGGAGCTCTACCTTCTCCCTTACCAATGGCTTCATTAGCATGTCTACAGGCTTCTCATATGTATGGATTTTCTCAAACTTCAGATGTTCATCCTCCAACACCTGCCGTATGAAGTGATACATCAACTAAATGTGTTTTGTTCTTGAATGAAATGTTGAGTTCTTTTCCAGATGGATCGTGCTCTAACCATCACTTTATAATCTGAATCCTCTTGCTCCTTACCCAACTCTTTGATGAACCTACTCATCCATATCATCTCCTTGCTAGCTTTTGTAGCTGTAACATACTCTACCTCTGTAGTAGATAAATCCACAACCTTCTACAATCTCGAAATCTAGCTAACTTCCATACTACTATGAAAATATATCCAGTAGTGCTCCTCCTTTCATCTAAATCTCCAGCCATATCTGAATCAACATAGCCGGGTAAAGGAGTATCTTACCCTCCATAACATAACTCCATGCTGGATGTACCTCTCAAATACATGAGAATCCATTGGACTACTTTCCAATGTTCTTTACTTGGATTAGCCATAAACCTTCTCAAAACTCCCACTTCCTGTGCAATGTCTTCTCTATTACAAACCAAGGCATACATAAGACTTCCTACTGTTGAAGCACAGGGAACATGTGACATGTACTCAACCTCCTCTTGTGATGAAGGACACTACTATTTTCTCAATTTGAAGTGTCCAGCCATAGGTGTACCAACAGGTTTTGATTTTTGCATGTTAAACCTTTCCAACACCTTATTGATATAAGCTTTGTGAGACAAATATAACTTCCTTTTTTTTCCTATCTCTATGAATTTTCATGCCAAGGATTTTATTTGCAGCTCCCAAATCCTTCATTACAAATGTGTGAGATAACCTTTATTTAAGCTTACCAATGTCCTGCATGCTAGCTCTGGAAATCAACATATCATCCACATACAATAACAAAATAACATAGCTCCCATTTTCAAGCCTTTTAAAATAAACACAATGGTCAGATTCACATCTCATATAACCAAGCTCATGCATAAAACTGTCAAATATCAAATACCATTTCCTTGGGGCTTTCTTGAGCCCATATAGGCTCTTTTTCAATCTGTACACAAGTTTGTCCTTAACCTTGACTTCATAACCAAGTGGCTATTGCATAAAAATTTCTTCCTCCAAATCACCATGAAGATAAGTCGTCTTAACATCAAGCTGTTCTAAATGCAAATCCTCTGGTTGAACCAAAATTAGAACAATAGAAATAGAAGTCATCTTAACTACAAGAGAAAAAATATCATCAATGTCAATACCTACTTTTTATGTAAATCCCTTTACCACAAGCCTTGCCTTGTACCTCTTTAGTCGACCCTCTTCTTCCCTGATCCTATAAATCCACTTGTTTTGCAGTGTTTTCTTACCTGCTGGCAACTTGACCCAATCCCATGTCTGATTTTGTTCTAAGGAGTCCATTTCCTCATCCATGTTATGCTCCCACTACTTGTCGGTATCTACCTGCATTGCTTCTTCAAAGCTTTCTAGTTCACCACTATCAGTTAGTGTAGTGCCTTGTTTGGCATATAGTTGGTGAGAAGTAATGAAACTAATTGTTTTCCTACCCACCCACCGTATGTCTTCCTCCCTGCTGGCCGCGTAGCTTTCAAAGAGAATCAGATTTTTATTTGATCTTCCTTGTGTTTGTCTCCTACCTGCCATTGCATTAAAGACCCCTGCATCCTTTCTTGGCGTGTTCAATTTTTCCTGGTTGGTGGCCGCACATGCCCCATTTATTATTTCTTTTGACTTACAACCTACTGTCTCTCATAGGATGCTTGTTGTTTTCTACCCAAACCACGAATGCTTGTTGTGCTCCATCAAATGCTGTAACAGATGAATTGCTTCAACATGTTCTGGACAGTGGATTCATTGATGGTGAAATGAAGGTCTATCGCCCTGATGTTGCGTGGGTGGGTGTGGGTCTCAAAATCGTGCTGTACAGGCAGTTTCATTGGAGCGTCGAATTGAAATCCTCCTAGGAGAGTGCCGTGAGGAAGTGATTGGCTATATGCAGCAGCTACAGGGTAGAGAAGTAAACTTATCCCAGAAAATCAGTGGCCTCCAGAGAGAGTTAAGTGTGACAGCTACTACAGGGCGAGCCCAAGGAACCGTTGGTGTTGATCCTGATGTTCTGGTTGCACGCGACCACAGTCGTGAGTTGAGCTGTCTTGCCTTTCCATTTTGAAAAGTCACTTCCATCCAGGTGATGTATAAAGTGGAGGTTATATCTTGGAGAGAGAGGCGAGTGAGCGCAGAGGTGGTGATAGAGGTGGATGAACAAAGGTCTGTATATGTTATTCAAGAAACCAGATAAAAGTTGAGTCTATAACAGCTTAAAGAAGATGCTAAAGCTCTGGAATCTTGCATAATGGCAACATTATCTTAATGAAGTTCGAATCACAGTCGGGTAGACACTAAAGATAGGTATATCTCAATAATGGGAAGTAAATGTTGTTCACGATTCTAAATTCAAACTTGGGTCAGTGTTAGAGAAGCTGATGAGTCTCTATTGAGCTCTAATTCCTCAAACATGCTCCTAGCTCGATGAAGAAGTGCAAAAGACAGTTCTTGTCTTTGGACATTCCTGTCTCTTGAACTTGCTAGGAAAGGTGAACTGATACAGTGAGGCGTGTTCTTGTCGGGGCTCCACAGCAGTGACCTGCCACAGTTTCCAGCCAGGCTGCAGGCACGTTACAGTATAGTAGAAGCCTTCGTGGGCGCCTCCAACAAGCAGGTCACCCAACTATGATGTTATCTGTTCTGTATCGACTGCATCCTCAATTCAGGATTCTCCTTCAAGGTGACAGATCACACCCACGGGCACAGGAGATCTATGCAATGTTGGAGAAAATGTCTTAGGAGATGAAGGTAGCAGGATATTTTGCAGATCCAGAACACGTACAGAGTTTGTTTCTTCAAAATCGGTTGTGTGACAGTGAGGGTGTTACCAGCAGACCTGATGAAATTTATTTACAAAGATCCTACTTGTTTTTCGATGTAACCCATGGAAGAGAACCTCATAGAGGCCGATCTGTTTCATATCAGAATATTCATGAAGCACGTTTTGCTTTGCAATTTTATGAGCTGCTTCAACGAGTCACTAAGTTGGCAGGCATTAAGTTTTCTGTTGGAATTATCACCTTACAAGCTACAGCTGAAATGTTTGCACCGAGAGTTGATGTTGTCCTCAAACCTGATGGAGGAAAAGGTTTTTTTTTTATTACGGTAGATGCCTTCCAGAGCCAGGAGCGTGATGTAAACATTATGTCTTGTGTCCGAGCTTCAAATCATGGGGTTGGATTGCAGCTGTTTTTCACCGCGTGAATGTGGCACTAGCACGAGCTCGTATAGAACTTTGGGTTAAGGGAAAGCAGTGTCATTGAAACAATCATATGCATATGCAGATGGCATTTTAAACTAGGCATGTTAAACCTGCCCTTGCAATCTTCTGCTACCCTATTATTATGTCATCAATTGAATGTCCTTATTTTTTTTTTTTTAATCTGTTATGGCTTTTAGAATGGGCTCCTGCTTTTCCTTGTGAATCGACCCAGATTGAAGGAAAGGAAGGACTGTTGGGAGTTGTTTGTTTTTCTTACCCTGGTAGCAACTGTGATAGCATGTATACACTCCTTTCTGCCTCGTTTTTCTTTTCGAAATAAAAGAGTAACTGCCATGTGATAGCAAAATAATGGTTGATGTTTTATACTGTGGGTGTTAGATCTTTAACCTGGGTGTTTCCTGCTTAATTCTTCAATTTGGGTGACGTTTAGAGACAATAGTGAACAATGGCCATTGAGTTCATTTTCTAAACCAGCAGTAGCAGATTTAAAATTGAGCCATGAATAACATTAGTGGATATTTGTAGATTTGTTGACTCATGGCCAGTTTTAGGCTAAGTGTTGTTTTGTCTTGGTAAAAGCTTTTCTTGGGCTGATTTTGTGTGTAGACCTCGCATAGTGAGCATGAGGTTTTCTTAGGGTCCTACGTGAGTGAAATATTCACTATTCAATACATATCCTGTGACGTGAGTCACTGTATCATAAGATAAAAGAGTTCAATCGAACTCAGTAGTAGCAGATGTTTTCCTTGGAGCGACTATGAGGATAGGTCGAGTAGACTGTCGTGAAATAGAGGGGTATGCCCAAGCTATTCATATGTTGTTTTAGAGACGGAAGAGAAGGCTTAGTTCGTAGGAAGAGTATTTTGCTTTGTATTCCTCCTTCGCTGACTGTTAGACCTTGTGATTGGTGACTCGAGTTGGGTCACGGTAGAGGATCTTGTGTCGATTCACTTATATTTTCAACAGACTATCCCTTGCTTGTTTAAATTCAAGTATCGAATGAAATGGGTTTTCTATTAAATCCATTATGTAGCTTAGCAAACCTTCAATAATTCAAGTAGGGACTTTCTGAGTAAGTGTTGACTGAGGCATGTATGAAAATAGAATGGTTACCTTTCTTCGAATTGGGTTAGATTTGTATGAAAATGGAAAAGGTAGGAATCGACTCAGTTACATATTTTAGTGAGCTAAGTCCTTAACTCTTACAACGATCATACGAGTGGTGGATTACGGGTTATTTACCGTATATGTGATGTAAGATAATAACAACCTTTGGTGAAAAGACTTCTTCTTGATCCTTGCTTGTGTAATCCAACTATAGTTGTTGAATGTAATTTAGTTGGATAGAATCTAATTTATTTAACTTCTTGAAGAAAAATAATTAGGTTCGGTGAGAATTACTTGGTATTTTGAATCTTCAGATTCAGTGTTTGTGTTGTGAGTATCATATGTATGTTGGTTTATTCAGTCGAGTGAATTTAAATTTAATCTTTGACTGATTTGTGTTCATATATGGTTGGGGCCTGTATTCTTCCTAAAACATGGATGTGCGTTAATGCAGTCTTGTTAACAAGCAATTTTGAATATGTTAAGTCATTTGACTGATCTTTATCTTTTGGTTAATAATAATAGAATGATGTTTGGGTGTTAGATTTCAATCACGTAATCCATAGGATTACATGACTGAAATCTCAATACTCTCAACCTTGTTGTCTTCACCAATAAGGTCTCACCTTGTTTGTCTTTGGAATATCTCTCTCACTTGAATATTGGGATTCCTCCTTGTTGGCTGGTTTAAATCTCGTCATCTTGTGAAACATATTGATTAGTGGTTTGTGATTGATCCATTCCTGAGTTAGAATTTTACTTTCATGATATTATAAAATGTTAGCTTACTGTTGCAATGGGTAGTCTTAACATGCTCAGTTCTAGCGAACTGACTCTAGTTAATATTTGTGCAGATGGATTATGCGAGTAGACTAGAGGAAAAGAGTGTTAAAGGTTCATCTGTACAATTTATGAAGTTCCTTGTAAAAATGTCCAATGTGTTGTAAATTGTGTAACATTGCTTGTAAAGAGAGTTGATATGACCTCTTGCCTTGTATTGTTCGGTAATGGTGAAATAAAGTGTCTTGTTCTTGTGTAGTCAAACTTGAAATTACCTTTGTGAGAAATAATATTCAATCTTGACCTTGTTATGAGTATTCTTTTGGTGATATCATTTACAGTCATGAAAATTTTGTAGCATGGCTTGGCTTATTTTGTTACCTTCTTGTTCTTGACCCAAGTGAAATCCAATCTCTTGACTCCTTTGGTTCATGTGCCATGTTGAATGGAAATGTTATAACCGTGGTTTGTGTTCTTGTTAAATAACGATAATTTCTTCTTTCAGGTCATAATGCTTATTGGTTTAGTAACCCTCCATGGTACTAGTATCAATGTTATTCTAGGCATATTTTAGTGGGTTGAAACCCCCTTTTTCTAAAGATAATCAAAGATAAAAGAAGAGGAATACATAGATGAATAAATAAAGAAGATAATAATGAAGTTGTATTTGGTTGATAAAATTAAGAGTCTTTAATTGGAAGAAAGTGTTTATCTAACGATGTAAAAAAAAAAAATCTACCATTGCTAACCTTAAGCTATGGATTAAACATTGTCCTCTTGTTGGGAAACGTTAATCAATTTTAAAAGTAATATCACTGTTGGCTTTTGGGGATATCGGTAGATCTTATCTAGTACAGGAGTTTGAATAAAAACACATTAAGTATAAGGCTTCCATGTTGGGAACCCCTGTGTATCCCTCGACGAACTTAATCAAGATGATTTCTAAATGAAGCTTTTACCAAAATTCAATTGAACTCTTAAGACTCATTAAAAGACCGGTTAATAACTAAATAGATCATAATAAAATAAATTTATCTTCTCTCTCTAACCATTACCATGGTACCTTGTAGTCCTTGTCTAAGCTATGATAAAATTCTAATTCTTGATCAAAGATGCTTAGGGTTCTTAACCTTAACGATACTCCTCTCCTTTTGATCTTACACTTGCCTCCTTATGCAATGTGGGAATGAAACGAGTTCAGTAGTGGGGGGTTAGATAGATAGCCTTGTGGAATTGTATACCACCTAGTTTTGTAAACAAATTAATCAAGGAATTTTCATATTATAGGTGATCCTAGGATAGCCCTCAAGTTATATAAAAGAAAAGAAACTTAATCCTATAAGAAGAATGGTATGAAACAAATCATGAACCTTCTAGAACGTAAGCTAAGAATTGTAAGATGGCTCTAGTAAATCAGTAATCTTAAGAAGATTTTCACAGTGGGATGTCTTCAGCTATAACTATGTAATGTGGTTGGTCTTTTGCCATGTCCTTTCACAAGTGAACAGTAAATTGTCCTTGAAAGGTGTGAACATTTTCCGTGCTGCCTTTAGGGCCATCCTTGTATTAAGTTGTTCACAGTGTTAGTTGTATCCTTGGTGACGACATGTTGCGTCATGTTATGTGTCAAGCAAGTCAAAAAAAAAAAAAAGTTATCCTGTATTTCACTGTGTGTTGTGTGTGTGTTGATTATTTGGGTCGTTACACTTGGTATCAGAGCATAGGTTCATGCTCTCGAACCTATGGGCCGGATTGGTGTTATATGATGATGTTACATGGTGGTGGTGGAGTTACATGATGATACTGCATGATGATGATGATGTTGCATGATGGTGGTAGATATTGGAAGAGTAATGTGCTTTAAACGTGATGTGATTATTGTCGTAATTGTGATATTGTGAACGCACATGATGTGTATGTCACCTTGTGCGTGTTTGTGATCATGTTGATATGTTGGGGATGGGAGTATTCTCTCTCCTTCTTGTGGATTCTATGAAGAGTTCACGTGTGAATTACTGCTTGTGATGTGTGAAAAGAATTATAAAGTGGATGACATAGTGTTGGAGCTTTGTGACATATTGTGCTATGTAGGTGTATCAATGTGTTGTATGACTGGATTGATGTTAAAAGAGATGAGTTATATCATGATGTTTTTACCATGTTTTGGAGAAATGTGTGTACCACCTTGTTATGTAGCCATGGATGTTATGTTGAGATGTACTATGTTCATCGTATGTATGATTTGTGCAAATATGTAATGCTTCATGTTGTGATTTTGGGTCATACGGTGAGTGTATGAACCCTATCGTATGGTGCTTGCACTTTGGGTGCAGAATGTGGTAAAGTGATGTGTTACACTCAGTGAATGTATGATCGTGATCTACCCTGTATATGTACCATATGTAAGACGTTATGGTAGTTATGTGTGTGCCACCGTTATGTTAGTGATGTTGTTGTATGTTATGTTGTGAACCTTACGCTAACCGATCCTGAGGGAAATTGGTAGAAGTGTATGTTGAGAGTGAGGAATGGTGTACCATGGGTCAATAACTTGAGCCAAAACTCGGTTTAGTAGATAACATGTGATTCCTTTCCTCTCTCCCTATGTGGTTGTATGTATGCAACCTAAGTGCAACTATGACTATGTTTAGCCTTGTCGAAGTGGTGGCGGGATGATTCAGATGGAGGTGATGACAGTTGTATTATTGATATGTATTTTATGAGCTGAGGCTCGATGTTCCGAGTGCTAGCAACTCATTGAGTACCCCTTTGGTGGCCAGATAAGGCCACACAGTTATCGTAATGTGACATTATTATAAGTTGATTTTATTCGTAAATTGAGCTTTTTACTTTATTTTGTAAGGACCAGCAGCTTTTCTTGATTGCCATGCTTTACAATTTTGGGCATTTCCTTGGTTTGTGGCACTAACATGGGGATTTTGATACTAACTATGGCTAATTGGCCATTTATTTTGCTTGGTTTTGGGTCTTCTTTTAAATTTGGAATTTTTACCGCCTTGCCCAAGGCTTGTACTTTGCCACTTGGCACTTTGATTGGATTGTTATGCTGGTTCTATTGTCGTGATGTGTGGAATAGGGTCATGGGATGCACCATGGAATGGTTGGACCTATGGACCCGCTTTGTTGTATAGGGGTACGCCCCAAGGAGTACAGATAACTAGCGGGTTGTTGAACCACGCGTTATTATGTCACTTGGGTTAGGAGTGTTCGGACTCTATGTGCCTTGGGCCATAGGGTCAACCGGCCTCCTTGAGGGAGGCATAAGAGTTTGAGGGAGGCATAAGAGACTTGAGGGAGGCATAAGAGTTTGAGGGAGGCATAAGAGACTTGAGGGAGGCATAAGAGACTTGAGGGAGGCATAAGAGTTTGAGGGAGGCTTATGAATTTTGTCTGCATGGTTGATGTTTCAGGATATATGTTGAGTTATTGTGATGTTTGGTAGTGGTCTTTTGATGTATGTGTTACTCATGTCAGATGGATATGTGTTGTGATGTTGTGGATATGTCATTAATGCCCTTGTGGGCCCTATGTACATGTAGTTTTTATGAGTCGGGGAAAATCCCCATACGTGGAATTGAGGAAATGTCTGGTGGATTGTAGTACTCTTTTGTTTGAGTATTTTGTATGTCAGTCATTGATGTGTGACGAGTACTATGTTATGTGGAGTGTGCCTATTCTATTCCGTATTTGTATAACCTTTTGTGGTGTAATACAATCTTGAAGTATATACTTGTGTACTTGTGAATCCGTAAGGTCTTGTGAACCTGGTAGGGTGTTGTGTTAGCAGCTCATGTTGGGCACCCACAATAAGAAATAAATCAAAACTCTTCAATGATGATATTTTTTTTAGAAGAAACTAAAACTAGAAATAATGATAATGGAAAGAGACTAATGAAATGATGAACAAGAAAGAACTGCCAATCTTCACAGAACCTTGAAAGTTAAAATTTCTACCAAATGTTCCTCTTTGCTTACAACTTGCTTTCCCTCTGGGTTATGTCGCATCGAGGACGATGCTTTGTTAAGGGGAGGAGAATGTAGTGCCTTGTTTGGCATATAGTTGGTGAGAAGTAATGAAACTAATTGTTTTCCTACCCACCCACCGTATGTCTTCCTCCCTGCTGGCCGCGTAGCTTTCAAAGAGAATCAGATTTTTATTTGATCTTCCTTGTGTTTGTCTCCTACCTGCCATTGCATTAAAGACCCCTGCATCCTTTCTTGGCGTGTTCAATTTTTCCTGGTTGGTGGCCGCACATGCCCCATTTATTATTTCTTTTGACTTACAACCTGCTGTCTCTCATAGGATGCCTGTTGTTTTCTGCCCAAACCACGAATGCTTGTTGCGCTCCATCAAATGCTGCAACAGATGAATTGCTTCAGCGTGTTCTGGATAGTGGATTCATTGATGGTGAAATGAAGGTCTATCGCCCTGATGTTGCGAGGGTGGGTGTGGGTTCTCAAAATCGTGCTGCACAGGCAGTATCAGTGGAGCGTAGAACTGAAATTCTCCTAGGAAAGTGCCGTGAGGAAGTAATTGGCTTTATGCAGCAGCTACAGGGTAGAGAAGTAAACTTATCTCAGAAAATCAGTGGCCTCCAGAGAGAGTTAAGTGCGACAGCTGCTGCAGGGTGATCCCAAGGAACCGTTGGTGTTGATCCTGATGTTCTGGTTGCACGTGACCACAGTCGTGATCAGTTGTT
This sequence comes from Taxus chinensis, assembly GCA_019776745.2. NCBI lineage: Eukaryota > Viridiplantae > Streptophyta > Pinopsida > Cupressales > Taxaceae > Taxus > Taxus chinensis. Next base: position 122,927,165 of record CM034148.1, on the reverse strand, counting down.
GCAAAATTTTGCAGCTGTAGTAAAAGCCTTTTTAGCGCTCCAACAAGGCGGGTGGTCCAACTTCATTGTTATCTGTTCAGCATCGAACTGCATCCTGTAATTCAAGATTCTCCTTCAAGATATTCCAGCCAAAATTGAGTCTATGTGACAGCTGAAAGAGATGCTAAAGCTCTGGAATCCTTGATAATGGAAACATTATCTTCATGAAGTTCGAATCACATTCTCTAGACACTAAAGATGCAGGTACAGGTCAATAATGGGAAGTAAATGTTGTTTTTGTATCCTTAAAATCAAATTTAGTGTTAGAGAAGCTGATGTGTCTCTAACCTCTAATTCCTCAAACATGCTCCTAGCTCGATGAAGAAGTGCAACCGAGCAGTTCTTGTCTCGGCTTGGACATTCCTGTCTCTAAATCTAGGGCAGTGGTGAACTGGGTTTTTCAGTGATCTTGTTTCGGGGCTGGTGTGGCAACTTGACCTGTCACAATTTCCAGCCAGGCCGCAGGCTTGGTGCTTTAGAAGCCTTCGTGGGTGCCTCCAACAAGGGTCACCCAACTATAGTGTTATGTGGTTCTGTATCGACTGCATCCTTGGATTCTCCTTCAAGGTGACAGTGAGCACAGGAGATCTTGCAATGTTGGAGAAAATGTCTTATGACATGGCAAGGTAGCAAATTTTTCTCCAGAACCTACAGAGTTTCCTCGTGTCCCCTGAGGGTGTCAGGAGAGCCAAGTCTTAGTTACAGCCTTGGGGAAAGCCTTTTTGATTCCTGGAGGAACCTCATATAGATCTGTTTCAGATCAGAATATTCATGAAGCATTTTTTGCTTTGCAATGATATGGGCTTCTTCAACGAGTCACTGAGTTGGCAGGCATAAAGGTCTCTGTTGGAATTATCACACCTTACAAGCTACAGCTGTAATGTTTACACCGAGAGTTTGATGCTGTCCCCAATCTGATGAAGAAGAAGGTTTATTTACCATTACGGTGGATGCCTTCCAGAGCCAGGAGCGTGATGTAATCGTTATGTCTTGTGTCCGAGCTTCAAATCATGGGGTTGGGTTGCAGCTGTTTTTCACCGCGTGAATGTGGCACTAGCACGAGCTCGCAGAGCACTTTGGGTTAAGGGAAAGCAGCGGCATTGAAACAATCATATGCATATGGAGATGGCGTTTTAAACCAGGCATGTTAAACCTGCCCTTGCAATCTTCTGCTACCCTTTTATTATGTCATGAATTGAATGTACTTCTATTTTTTTTATCTGTTATGGCATTTAGAATGGGCTTCTGCTTTTTCCTTGCTCCTCAATTAATTGCTCTCTGGCTTCGAAAATGGTATTTTGTAGCATAAAATTATTTCACAATGGACAAAATGAATGAACTATGTAGACAGTAAAACTTAACCTTTGTTTATGTTATTAGTTACTTCAATTGTCTGATCAATAATGGTAATTTATGAAAAGCTATCTCAAATCGATTACAATTCTAATTCCATTTTTAAAATTTTTTATTTTTTTGGCTAGGTTGCTTTATGACTGCCTGATAATGCTTTTATTCTAAATGGATGTAATAGTGAAAGGCATAAATTAAATTTGTAGAGTGAAGGGCAGAGGTTAAAAAAAAAAAAAGTACTTTTGAATGAAATCTAGTTGGTCTTGCCTGTGTCCTGAAGAGTTCTTCTTTTGTTAGGAAGCTATTTAAAATATGCCTCTGGGCAGCTGTACGCAAATTGCAGTCCTAGGAATAAACACATGAAGATGCATAGTTGCAGTCTGTAGGGTTTTGCAAAGCGTTATTATCGATCCAAGAATCAAACAATTGTCTCGTTGAAATTATTGGTGAAGGTTAAAACCATGTTTTAGTTTTAATTTAATTGCTTTTGGTTACAATTTCTGCAATGCCTTTTTTTGGAAGATATTCAAAACAACAAAGGGCCCATGAATATGTTTAAACTTGGAAATTATAGAGTTTTCTCCTTTTTGGTAAAGTGTATGATGTTATAGACATTCAATGTAAATTATTTTCCTTGTGAATCGAACTCTGTAGTAGCAGATGTTTTCCTTGGAGCGACTATGAGGATAGGTCGAGTAGACTGTCGTGAAATAGAGGGGTATGCCAAACTATTCATATGTTGTTTTAGAGACGGAAGAGAAGGCTTAGTTCGTAGGAAGAGTATTTTGCTTTGTATTCCTCCTTCGCTGACTGTAGACCTTGTGATTGGTGACTCGTGTTGGGTCACGGTAGAGGATCTTGTGTCGATTCACTTATATTTTCAACAGACTATCCCTTGCTTGTTTAAATTCAAGTAACGAATGAAATGGGTTTTCTATTAAATCCATTTTGTAGCTTAGCAAACCTTCAATAATTCAGGTAGGGACCTTCTGAGTAAGTGTTGACTGAGGCATGTATGAAAATAGAATGGTTACCTTTCTTCGAATTGGGTTAGACTTGTATGCAAATGGAAAAGGTAGGAATCGACTCAGTTACATATTTTAGTGAGCTAAGTCCTTAACTCTTACAACGATCATACGAGTGGTGGATTACGGGTTTATTACTGTTTATGTGATGTAAGATAATAACAACCTTTGGTGAAAAGACTTCTTCTTGATCCTTGCTTGTGTAATCCAACTATAGTTGTTGAATGAAATTTAGTTGGATAGAATCTAATTTATTTAACTTCTTGAAGAAAAATATTTAGGTTCGGTGAGAATTACTTGGCATTTTGAATCTTCAGATTCAGTTTTTGTGTTGTGAGTATTATATGTATGTTGGTTTATTCAGTCGAGTGAAGTTACCTTTAATCTTTGACTGATTTGTGTTCATATATGGTTGGGGCCTGTATTCTTCCTAAAACATGGATGTGCGTTAATGCAGTCTTGTTAACAAGCAATTTTGAATATGTTAAGTCATTTGACTGATCTTTATCTTTTGGTTAATAATAATAGAATGATGTTTGGGTGTTAGATTTCAATCACGTAATCCATAGGATTACATGACTGAAATCTCAATACTCTCAACCTTGTTGTCTTCACCAATAAGGTCTCACCTTGTTTGTCTTTGGAATATCTCTCTCACTTGAATATTGGGATTCCTCCTTGTTGGCTGGTTTAAATCTCGTCATCTTGTGAAACATATTGATTAGTGGTTTGTGATTGATCCATTCTTGAGTTAGAATTTTACTTTCATGATATTATAAAATGTTAGCTTACTGTTGCAATGGGTAGTCTTAACATGCTCAGTTCTAGCGAACTGACTCTAGTTAATATTTGTGCAGATGGATTATGCGAGTAGACTAGAGGAAAAGAGTGTTAAAGGTTCATCTGTACAATTTATGAAGTTCCTTGTAAAAATGTCCAATGTGTTGTAAATTGTGTAACATTGCTTGTAAAGAGAGTTGATATGACCTCTTGCCTTGTATTGTTCGGTAATGGTGAAATAAAGTGTCTTGTTCTTGTGTAGTCAAACTTGAAATTACCTTTGTGAGAAATAATATTCAATCTTGACCTTGTTATGAGTATTCTTTTGGTGATATCATTTACAGTCATGAAAATTTTGTAGCATGGCTTGGCTTATTTTGTTACCTTCTTGTTCTTGACCCAAGTGAAATCCAATCTCTTGACTCCTTTGGTTCATGTGCCATGTTGAATGGAAATGTTATAACCGTGGTTTGTGTTCTTGTTAAATAACGATAATTTCTTCTTTCAGGTCATAATGCTTATTGGTTTAGTAACCCTCCATGGTACTAGTATCAATGTTATTCTAGGCATATTTTAGTGGGTTGAAACCCCCTTTTTCTAAAGATAATCAAAGATAAAAGAAGAGGAATACATAGATGAATAAATAAAGAAGATAATAATGAAGTTGTATTTGGTTGATAAAATTAAGAGTCTTTAATTGGAAGAAAGTGTTTATCTAACGATGTAAAAAAAAAAAATCTACCATTGCTAACCTTAAGCTATGGATTAAACATTGTCCTCTTGTTGGGAAACGTTAATCAATTTTAAAAGTAATATCACTGTTGGCTTTTGGGGATATCGGTAGATCTTATCTAGTACAGGAGTTTGAATAAAAACACATTAAGTATAAGGCTTCCATGTTGGGAACCCCTGTGTATCCCTCGATGAACTTAATCAAGATGATTTCTAAATGAAGCTTTTACCAAAATTCAATTGAACTCTTAAGACTCATTAAAAGACCGGTTAATAACTAAATAGATCATAATAAAATAAATTTATCTTCTCTCTCTAACCATTACCATGGTACCTTGTAGTCCTTGTCTAAGCTATGATAAAATTCTAATTCTTGATCAAAGATGCTTAGGGTTCTGAACCTTAACGATACTCCTCTCCTTTTGATCTTACGCTTGCCTCCTTATGCAATGTGGGTATGAAACGAGTTCAGTAGTGGGGGTTTAGATAGATAGCCTTGTGGAATTGTATACCACCTGGTTTTGTAAACAATTAATCAAGGAATTTTCATATTATAGGTGATCCTAGGATAGCCCTCAAGTTATATAAAAGAAAATAAACTTAATCCTATAAGAAGAATGGTATGAAACAAATCATGAACCTTCTAGAACATAAGCTAAGAATTGTAAGATGGCTCTAGTAAATCAGTAATCTTAAGAAGATTTTCACAGTGGGATGTCTTCAGCTATAACTATGTAATGTGGTTGGTCTTTTGCCATGTCCTTTCACAAGTGAAAAGTAAATTGTCCTTGAAAGGTGTGAACGTTTTCCGTGCTGCCTTTAGGGCCATCCTTGTATTAAGTTGTTCACAGTGTTAGTTGTATCCTTGGTGATGACATGTTGCGTCATGTTATGTGTCAAGCAAATCAAAAAAAAAAAATCCTGTATTTCACTGTGTGTTGTGTGTGTGTTGATTATTTGGGTCTGCTCTTTACATGATAAAGGTCTCTAACTTGTTTTACAATTAGCTCAACATCTCCATGAGAAAGAAGGTTCTTCACTCCCATTTCCTTCACCACGCTCAACCCAAGAATAAGGGCCTCATACTCGATAGTATTGTTGGTATTTTTGAACTGAAATTTGAAATAGAAATGATGAACCTTACCCCCAGGAGAAATAAACACTACACACTACACCAGCTCTAGAACAAAGAGAAGAACAACTTCCATCAAACTCCAAAGTCCACACACCATTAGGATCAAGCATCAATTCCTTTGGCAGACTTGTCTCCTCTTGTGACATGATCATGTAGTTCCCATGCCCAATGTCTTCATACACTATTTGTTCTTTAGGATCATTTGTATTTTACACAATATACTCTTCTTGTTTCTCAGGCAGCAACTTCTTCATCTTCCCATTGATAGTGATCAAGGTATGTGACCAATCCATTTGGATTTCACCTCCAAAATCTATTCAAAAGTTCCTACTCAGCAACATGCAATAGGAAGGAGGGATATCAGCAACCAAGATGGTAGCCAAGACCTTCTTCTCTAGTAAAGCAGCAATAGCTACTTGGGCATCCTTAATTCTCCCAACCAAAGGCACTTCTCTACTTTCCATGAAATAGTAAGAGCCATAAGTGCAGGTTAGGGTTAGACCCAAAGCATGAGCCACTTTTGCAGGTATTACATTATTAGATGTACCAAAATCAATGAAACAATTGCTAAGCTTGTGCCCAGGTATGAGGAGAGTCACATAAAAGGGTTTGATCTTCTCATTGGGTGAAGTGACTATAGCCACAAGGTTGGGTTGAGGCGAAGAAGAAGGAGTGGGATAAAGGCCTTTAGAAGAATGGGCTGGGGTTTTAGATTTAGAATTTACAAAGTTAACCATTTTGAAAAAGGCTTTATGATGGGTTTGATAGAACTCTGCCTCAGAAATCTGAATCTTGGTCTTTTTAAGACTATAATGTCAAAGATATCAGATGTGGATGGGGAATCACTACTAGGAGTAGGAGAGCTTTTTCTATAGCTTTATCATTTGTTGGACAAATTCTCAGAAGGAAGAAGGACTAAGAACCTAGCAGACCTTTCAGGTGGAAGTAGTAGGAATAGGATATCCTCTTCTTACAATCACCGAGATGGTGATGGGGTACTCCTTAGATCTTTTTGCAGGTTACACCACTTTTTTTTTGTTGGTCTGCTCCTAGGTCATAATAGCATATGATTCACTATTCATCTCAGCCACTACATCATCATAGTCATCTTGATCATCCACACTCTTAGTGGTGAGGAAATGAACTCGAACCACAGGCTCCTCCAGTTCTTCATCAGCTTTCCTCTTCTTTGTTCATCATAGAGCCCATTTTCTTCCTCATCATTAGGCTCAAGAACCTCACAAGTAGCATTAACAGGCACCTTGAGGGCTGGACCTTCAACAGACAACCTATTTTGAGAAAAGGGCAAGCAGTTCTTAGGTTGAAAGTTCTTCCTTGGAACATCTTGATATGGAGCATGCTGAGCCAATTGATTTTTTATGGAAATGAGGTCATTAGCTAGCTTTTGCACAAACTGATCTGCATTACCTCCAGGAGAAGGAGAAGAAGAAGATGCTTTGGATTTGAAACACTCCATTTTCAGCTTGCTAGACATGATCAAGTCATCTTCCACACTGAAAACCAATCTCTGATCAGCATCCAAAGTTTCAAGATTTTCTCTCCTCAGGGCATAGCTTACTTCAAGAAATTGAGAATTCAAGAAGAAACACTTCTAAATCTGATCAAAATTCCTAGTATCTAGTTGAATCTTGTTAACAAACTTGTTCAACTTGGTTAAAAATTCTCTCATAGGCTCATGTGGCTCCTTCTTGATTTGAGAAAATCTAAGCTAGCAAAGCATGCACATCCTCATAGGTTTGAAACGCTACTCAAATTCAGTCCTCATAGTAGTCCAATCAATGATGGTCCCAGCAGGAAGATGGGTAAAAACCAATCTACAACATTGTCTTGCAAGGTTTCCACAAATAGCCTAACCTAGACATCCTCATGTTCAACTCCAAGGACCCCACATTAAATAATGAAGGCTGAAATGTTTTCATCAGGGTGTGCTTTGCCATCACCTCTAATTTTGGGGAAATTCTTCATGTTACCCCTAGGAAACTCATGCAATGGTTGACGAAGAGCTAGAGGCCCAACACGTTGTCCTCAAGGCCAAGGTACTGCTATCCTTGGAAATATTTCTTGAAATGGAACTGAGACACCAAAATAATTAGGGCACAAAGATTAGGGCTAAGTTGTGCTTGAGGAATGCTACTACCAGAAGCTCTGTCTTCAACAGGAGGTGTGCTTGTGGAATGAGCTCTTCTATTTCTTCTTGTTGGAGGAAGTTGAAAAACTTGTTGATTGATTGAAATTGGAGATCTTCAATTCCAAGAGACCTTCTACCATGAGTATATCTTAGACTCGCCAGATCAAAGAAATGATCAAATCAGTTGTTATTTTAGGAAAGGAAATTTGTTGAACAAATCCCCAGTGGAGTCACCAAAAACTGTTAGGTTTCATATTTTCACTTGGAATGAAACCACATTCAAGGGACAAGCAAGTCACTCCTCTTTAGTGGGAGAGGTTTCCTTATTGAAAGTAGGGGAAAAACATATGTACAAATATAAAATATTTCATTCAATGGTGGTTTCCCAATATCTTTAAATGTGTTTTATGCCTGGAAAGTTATCAATGCATGAGGATAGAAGAAATTGAAGAGAGGAGGGAGGAAGAAGAAGATAATACTTTCAGGGAAAAGATATGGCAGAGAAAAACCTTATATGTATTGAGCAAATGAGATATAGAGTATAACCATTCACGTTTATAATGGGCACAATCCGTAGACTCAAAGTTCTTGAGATTGTATAAACTAGAAAAAAAAGTTTCTAAGCATGAAGGATTAAATGATTCTCAGATCAAAAAAAAAGGAAAGAGAAAGCAGAGAAAGGGGAAAAACTTTGTATTGATTTCTTCCAATTAGAAATTACAGTTCTAGAATATCAAAATTCTAACTTGTACAATGGCTTTGAAAGCCCATGATATAGCTCACAAGAGACAGTTACAACTTCCTCGAGAAATCAAGAAATAGTTAGAACTTATTCCAATCATTCGTACCCTTTAGAATTCTTTATTTGCAAAGAATCGTTAATTGCAGAAAAATTAGTTTTTTAAATATAAGGAAATTACATTATTTCACTAGTTAAAACATTGGCCATTCAATTTTCTTCTACAAATTTAAATTTGGGCCGCCCACATGGAAGGAATTGATTGGAGTGGGCCTGCAGACATCTTTTGCATTTTTTTGCCTTCGAAGCTACGCTAAACCGACACATGGAGAACTTCGCCAGTTCCTTTATACTTTGCTGATTCAGGTCTATTTCCCACTTGAGTTATGTTGACCCCTAGACACTTGGAGGGCCAGTGCTCATTTGAGTTTCCATTTTGGAAACGCCTCCTGAAATTGTGCCAAGCTGACGAGTATCTCCTTCCACTAGTCTTGGACTTTTCAATGACCAACTCTGTCTCCCCATTGACTTTAACCATGTGCCGAGCTAGCGCTAATTAGAGACCGACCCTTTGATTTCACTTCTAAAATTGTGCCATTAGGGCACATGGAGACTTCTTCCAACCCACCCATACTAAGTCAATTTTAATGATCAACTCTCTTTCTTTTTGGACCTAGGACATGTGGAGTACTGGCGCAAGTTTGACAACTTCCCTCGAATTTGACTCTTGAAGTTGCGCTAATGAGGCACGTGGCACCGTCTTCTGAACCTTCCATACTTAGCCGATTTGAGTTTTTTTTATCTTCATTTTGAACCTGGGACAAGCAGAAATCCTGCGCTTATTTGAGGACTATCCCTTGGACCCTGCCCCTGGAGTTGCACCATTTGGACACATGGTGACTTCCGCTAATGCTTGAAACATGGCCAAATCACATCCAATCAGAGATGCCCACATATTTCCCGTGGATTCTAGGGAAAAAATTAATGGGGAAGATACGCCTATCATTCTCAATTGCGGAAAAAAAATAAAAATATGGAAAGAAACTTCACCATTACGCCCAAATTTCAAAGTGTTCTCCATGAACAGGAAAAATGCAAAATGTCAGGCTCGACGTGATCTAATACTCCAAGGAACAGACTCAAATTTTCAAAACTTGACTTCGAAAGAGGGGAATTTTTGAGGAGGATACCAAGCATTGTATCAACATCAATATAAAATGTCTCTAATAGTCCACATGCATCATATATGAGTCAACATCAACAATAATCCATGATTTCTAACATCTAACATCATATCAAACTAAAAGCTACAATAATGTCCATAAGTATAATTAACAGTATCATAATCCATATCAAAAGGTGTCGAAGGGATGATGTGGGCACTACAGATGTATTCTCAAGTAATTTTATACAAATGCTAAAATAAATGTGATTAAAAACTAAAAGTCTTATAAAAAATTGAAAATACATTCTAATTATTGTGTATTTACAAAAAAAAAATTAGTTTATTTTACCCATGTTATTAGTCAAATTTTTAATATCAAAGAAACATACCTTTGAATTAAAAAAAAAAAAAACATTGTAACCTTTTAAAAGTGTTATTGAGAATAAAGAGTGGGAGATTGCATCTCTAATTTTCTAAAATATAAGTTGAATGTGTATGTTATATTAGTGCATAAAATTTGTTTATAATTTTTACCTTCTTTGTATTTTCATTGTTAACAAATATGAGAATAAAAGTAACTTTTAACATACATTTAAAATATATCTATTATATTAATAGGAAGATATTTTTTTTGGAAATATTATTTTTTATTGATTGAAAAATTATGATATATTGTTCTTATATAATTACTGGTTAAGTCAACTAATTTGTTTACAAATGGAAAATTGTGAAATCTAGATTTTAAAAGCCATTAATTTGAGTTTGAAAATATATATGTATTTAAAAAATAATTGGATAGACTTTTCTATCATATTTTCTTGAATTGGATATATTTGTTGCATATATTATTGTGTTATTTTGATATACAATAATTGATGTTAGAAGTTTATTAACCATATGTAGTCTCTTTTTTATTCCTTGTTTGGTTATAGGTTTAACCCGAATCAAACTTAAAAAAGTTGAAAACACATTATAACCTTCAAAAATGTGTTATTGATAATGGAGAGTGATCTCGTATTGGGAATTAAAAAAGTCGAATGTATTTTTTATTTTAGTGGAATAAATTTGTTTGAGAGTTTTTTCTTCTTTTACATATTATCTATTAAATCATTGTTAACAAATAAAAAAAAAAATACATTTTAATAAACTATTACATTAATAGGAGGGTTACTTATTTGGAATGTAATTTTTTATTGCATAATAATTATAATATATTATTTTTATGTGTTTACAAATTAAATAAACTAATTTGCATACAAATAGAATTTTTGAAATCCAAATTTCCAAAAGACATGATATATATGTGTGTGTGTGTGTGTGTGTGTGAGATTGAGAGATAAGAATGACCAATTGAGAGAAAAGAATGACCAATTTAACTTTTCTATCATATTTTATAAAAAGAAATCTATAGTTTATAATTGACCATTCCTTTACAATACTTACAGATATTGTGAAACATTTTTTGTTCTACCATGTACAATTATTGGTTGTAAATAGATATTTATATTAAAAATAAAGAAATATTTCAAATTTGTTACATCATGAGCCTGACCTCGTATGTGGAATTACAAAGAGAAGTCCTTCATTCTCACCGATCAAATTGATTTAAAACATTTATATAATATAGAATGAATGTGAAGACTTATTTTCTTATTTATTATGTAGAATGGCACCCCCCGCCCATTTCTAGTAGGAGACTTGCTCATTGGGCTTTCTCATGGCTTGGAACCGTGGCTCTTTTTCTTCATATTTCTGTTCACTATACACCCGCATATAATCGCCGAACAAATATTTGGGGTAGGAAGACAAGCCATCAGCGATATTACCGTTAATTAGTTGAGGTGCAGCGCTCACCACTGCATTATACGACGGGTTATAAATGATGCCACTGATAAACGATTGCCGTTTTTGGTGGGCAGAATCCGATGCCACGCGCTCTTGTATTTACCGTTGCTCACTGCTTCCAACTGATCTCCCGTATTCACAACAATTGAATATCGCAGCGGTTGTACGTCGATCCATCTGCCATTGTCGAGCACCTGAAGGCCTGGAACCTCGTCGTCTTGGTATAAAAGAATGAGGCCGCCTGCATCTGTGTGGGGACGGATGCCCTTTATCAGGTCTGGTCGAGGGCAGGGAGGATAATGGCTCACCTTGGTTCCAAAGAATGGCTTATCTCCACCCGCGAATGCCTCCTTCACATACCCTTTCTCCAGCCCCAAATTCACACTTATTATCTCTAGCAATTTCTCCGTGAGTGCGAATATCTGGCTGCGGAATTCCTCGATCGTTTCCCTGCATCAGTTGGAAATAATATTATGTTTTCGATCAGATTTTGCTCATTCAAGTAGATTAAGTATTACCATTAAGGTAATTGCATAGTTCGTGCAGTAGTACGTACTTGAAATTTGGGCTCGGAAGGCCATGAATTTGTGTCGTGCATCTCGTGTACCTGGAAAACATCTTCCCAGTCCATATTCTCAATCTTGTCAACTTTGTTGCCCTCGGCTTCAGCAGCGATGGCCTTGTTAAGCGCCCTCACGGGGTAAAGAATCCTTGAAGCTTTGCTCTCTGTTAATGTTATACTGTTGTGCGCACACCAGCTTCACGCGGTCCAAAAGACCGTGGTCTATCCCATGGTTTATAAGCTGAAATAAAATCCGATCAGTTACTATGATATATAGAACAAGAACGATCACATAATGTAAATTAAAAAAGGATTCCAATGAGGCGTACCTGAAAGAATCCGGGAGTCTCACATCCCTTTGCTATTTTAGCCATGATGGCCTCTCTGTCTGCTCCATCAATACTTTTCATGTCTATCACGGGAATGGCCATTTTGATAGATTTGGTTGAAGAGAATGAATAAAGTGATAACTGATAGGAAAATAAAAAAGCAAACCCGAGTTACAAAGGTAGACGAGGACTGGCTAATGTTTCTTCCGAGCTGCTATTTATATGATGCAAAGTCTTGTCCGAGCCGCCATGTATTCAAAATCAATGACTGAGATTGAATTTCGTGTTCGATTCTTTTCCTATTTTAGTCCACCACGTCTCTTTGGATTCAAACAGCGTCGTGCTGTCATAACATGGTTTTCTCTCTCGATGAATGAGTTGTTTAATTAGGATACTATTTTAGAGCGGAAAATAAATGATTAAGGTCAAATTAAAATTGTCTGTTTAAGGTCATAATACGCGGAGGCTTATTTTCAATATTAAAATGTAAAAATTTGCATCGTCATATAAGACTCGGACAGGATACATACGTGACCGACCATCAAACACGTGGTGTGGTCATCCCGAATTAGGTCCGCGCTTAGATTTGACGCTCCTCATTTCTTCTGCGTTGACCGTTTTCATTTATCGTATCGTATTTTATAGCTTAGAAATTATAAACCGTAAATTTATAATTCTTAAATTTTTTATTTGTTAAATGTAAAAAATAATGTTATTCAATGTAGCATTATGGAGTCAAATGAAATAGATTGAAATTGTTTTTTTTGAAAATATTACTTACAACTAGCAATTGCATGTGTACACTGCAATGTAATTTTTTTTATTTATTTGGAGGGATAGTTATTATTTGTAGTTAATGTTGATAACGGGTGTGATTGTTTTTGGTTGTGTACAAATATAAATGAACCACTTCATTTAAAAAGCGTAACCATGAGGTTAACCCTTAAAACAATACAATATGCAAAAAAAGTGATATAATGCACAAAGCTTTGGATGGAAAGAACTATAAATTGCATGGTTCTTTCTCGGCATTTTAAAGCTCTAGGTATATATATATGTCGTTAAAATGCTTTGTTGGTTTACATAAAGAAGCGAGCAATAATAAAATGGTAATATTGAACATGTGTGTTGAAAAGTTAGATTTTGTAAGTGTAGAAATATAGATGAACCACTTCATTTAAAGGCATCATTTCTACATTTCAAACTTGTTACAAATTTGTACATATATAATTGTAAATCATATATCTTGAGTGGTAACGTTTTGCGGACTATTTTATTTGAACTTAACACGAATACATGAAGACTTTCGTGCATGTGTATGTGTTGATAAGGGGTGTGATTGATTTTGTAAGGGTAGGAATATAGATGGTGCAATACAGTGAAAGGTATCATCTCTACATTTCAAACTTGTTACAAATTCGTACATTTGCAATTCAGGTATATGTCCAAATTTTATATCATGAGTGGTGGTCTTTTATGGCCATTTTTTTGTACACTTAACATGAATATATTTGATACGTAATTGGATAGTTACTTGCTTTGGTAGTTTATGTGGTTTGCAATTATATTAAAAACAACCCGCGCCTTTGTCGACGCCAAGAGAAGCCGCGTGTCAGTTCAATAGTGACTTGCGAGAAGACGGCCCAGTGGGGAAACTTAGGAATTTTTTCCAATCTTTTTCCAAAGGTGATAAGGTCTAAAATAATTTGTGCCTCCTCCGACACCTGAAGAAGCCATGTGTCATACCCATAGTGACAGGTGGGGAGGCAGACTGGTGGGGAGACTTAAGATTTTTTGTCCTTTTTCAAAAAGGTAAAGTTTGAAGGTGCGGGCCTGCGAACCCGCGGAAGTGTTTTTCCCAAAATAGAATAGGTGGGGCTGCTGGGCCACGGAGGAACTTGTGACTTTTTTCTTTTTTGCAAAAAGTGCCCGAAGTAATTTTCGGGCCCGCCGGTCCGATTTACAAAAATTTCCCTCTGTTTTTTTTTAAAACTAAGCGAAGTAAGAACTTAAAAAGGCCATAACTTTCGACTAGAAGCTCGGATTTGGGAAAATGAGGAATTTTTGGAAATGGCTTGAACTCTTATTTGCATAAGAAACATCAAAATTAATTTTTAACTAACTTAAGTGGGTGAATCTAATGAAAACGTCTCTCTTTCCATTAAAACATGAAATAAACTTTTTCAACTACCAGACTTGATTCGATCCTCCATTCTTTCCTCTTTAACATGCCAAACAGACATGGAGAAATACACCTAAAATATTTTAGACGGATTGCAAGGATAAAATATCAATGGTTTAGTATTCAAAACAATTTTCCCCCTTTTTACTGCAAAATTTCTGAGTTTTGGTCTAAGTCTAATTAATTAAACTCTAATAAATTTTCTTGAGAAATTCGCCTATTTGAAACATGTTTTGATCTTCCTTAGCTTTCATTACTATTTCAATTTTTCTTTCAAGTTGTAAAGTACTTTGAAATTTTTTTCCTGATAAATATTTGTAGTTTACAGTGATTCAAAAATAGAAATCATGCTTAAACTCGAATGGATCTACTTTTTGTTATCATCCTCTAAATATTTAAATTCATTGAAATCTACTTTACAAGGTTTATTTTTACTTCAATCAATGCGTGAACACCCAAAATGTGGTTCTACTTTCAAAACATGCATTTCGAATGAAACAGAGAAATGTAATATTTGTTCATATGTATTTCTTTTTAAATTTTCAAACAGATATTTCATAATATATTTCAAACACAAATTTCAAATGAAAACCATTCCATTTATGGTAATTAAAAACAACTTCTATTAAACTTCAATAATTCTTTTACAACATCCTTTTTCATTCATCAAATACAACTTATATAATATACTTCTTTCACATTCGAATGTAGATTCCATTTCCAAAACAGAGCAACTTTCCACCACAAATAATATTAAAATACCATCCACTTGAAGTGGGGAATTTTTTTTTACAACAAGGAAACCCCAAGGGGACTGTGAAATTTGTCTACATCCTCAGCTCTAGAACAGCAACAAGAAGATCCACCATATTTCTTTTGATAATAACAAAAAAAGGAGGAGAGGCAACGCTCTCCACCCAACCAAGAATTCCAATAAAGAGAAGAAGTCATCCTCCTCATTGGCCCCTGAGGATCAACCACAAAGCAATAAGAAATGCATGTCAACTCATTGCAAAAAATAGGCTTCCACAACACAAAAAACAATTTTCACAACAGAACATAGTCCAAATACCTACTACAGTTTGCAACCTGCTAGGTTTTAGATTTGCACTTGGACTGAAACCACAGTCAGGGGACAAGAAAGTCCCTCTTCTTTAATGGGTTAGGTTCCCTTATTCAAAGTAGCGGTAAAACCTATGTATAAATATATAATCTTTCATTCAATGGTGGTTTCCCGATATCTTGAAATGTGTTTTATGCCTGGAAATTTATGAATACATGAGGATAGAAGACATTGAAGAGAAGAGGGAGGCAGAAGAAGACAATACTTTCAGGGAAAAGAGATTGCAGAGAAAACCCTTATATGTATTGAGAAAATGAGATATAGAGTAGAACCATTCACGTTTATAATAGGCACAATCCGCAGACTCAAAGTTCTTGAGATTGTATAAACTAGAGCACAAAGTTTATAAGCATGCAAGGATTAAATGATTCGCATATCATAACAAAAAGGAAAGAGAAAACATAGGAAAAAGGGGAAAATCTTTGTATTGATTTCTTCCATTTAGAAATTACAGTACCAGAATATCAAAATTTCAATCTGTATAATGGCTTTGAAATCCCATGATATAACCTGCAAGAGACGGTTACAAATTCCTCGAGAAAGAAAGAAACATTTACAACGTATTCCAATCTTTCGTGCCCTCTCAAATTCTTTATTTGCGAAGAAATGTTAATTTCAGAAAAAACTAGTTTTTTTAAATATACGGCCATTACATTATTTTGCCAGTTAAAAAATTGTCCATTCGATTTTCTTCTACACATTTAAATTTGGGCCACCCACATGGAAGGAATTGATTGGAACAGGCTTGCGGACGCCTTTTGCATTTTTTGCCTTTAAAGTTGTGTTAGGCTGACACGTGGAGAGCTCTGCCGATTCCTTTATACTTTGTTGATTTGGGTATTTTTCCTTCTTGACTTATGTTGACCCCTAGACACATGGAGGGATGACACTCATTTGAGTTTCCATTTTGGAAACACCTCCTCAAATTGCGTCGAGCTAACACGTGTCTCCTTCCTCTGATCTTTGACTTTTCAATGGCTAACTCTGTCTCCCCATTGACTTTAACCACGTGGAAAGGTGGTCCTACTTGGAGACTGACCCTTCGATTTCGCATCCAAAATTGCTCCGTTAGGGCATGTGGAGAATTCCTTCAACCTGCACATTCTTAGTCAATTTTAACGATCAACTCTCTCTCTTTTTGGACTGGGGACACATGGAGGACTAGCACAAGTTTGAGAACCACCCCCAGCTTTGACTCTTGAATTTTCTTCAATGAGGGATGTGGAACCGTTTGCTGAACCTTCTATACTTATCTGATGTGAGCTTCCTTTACCTTCATTTTGAACTTGGGACACGCGGAAAGCATGCGCTTATTTGAGGACTGTACCTTGGACCCTGCCCCTAGAGTTGCATCATTTAGACACATGGAGGCTTCCATTGATGCTTGAAACATGGCCAAACCATATCCAATTAGAGATTCCCATGTACTACCCTTGTAATTCCCTGTTCTACGTTACACATGTTCATCCTTTGGCGATCGAGTGCTAAGCATGGAACGTCATTGTGCCTTCGTCGATCATTGGTGGGTTTCACCTTGGTCACAGTGAATACTTAATCATCTCCCTCTTCATCGTGTTTGCTGGTGTCGTGTTATCGTTGTCGTTGCTGGCCCTTGCAACGCCTGTTACGATTTCCTTATTAAAGGAAAATCATGTTCTCTTTTACCATGCTTGTTTGTCGGCCCTTATTAATAGGATTAATTATTATTATTATTATTTATTTATTTATTGTGTCGATTTCAGGAATATTATTAATTACTTGTAAGTTACCTTTTTTTTTTTTTTAATCGGCCGCTCTCGAAGACTGAGCCCCAATTCACGCATGAGGAGGAGCTTGTTCATGGGTGATGCCATTGCTTTAGGAAGTGGTGTTTGATCGTAGCGTTTAACATTTTATTTGTAGCCGTCCAGATCTCTTTGTGTGCGGTGTATACATACTTCTTTTCTTTTTCGGTTAGTGTTTTGGTTATATGGGGGCATCCACCCACCCCAACTATTTTTTTTACCCTTGTTGGCCACGTACACTTGTTTCTTTTTGTTGAAAAGACCTGGCCTTTAATTATGCGTGGAGGAAGAGCACTTACCACTCATTATTTTTTTAAGGCAAGACGTGTTGGTCTTTCCTTTGGTTTGAATGCCAATTGGGGAGGGCGGTTGGCCACCTGTCTTTTCTAGCGACCTTTCAACCACTTCAGACCTGTTATCTTTTATGACCCGCTCTACTTTTTTTTTACTTCCTCATGCCTTTTCTGCCACATCTTGGGGGAAGGAAACCCTTGATTTGGGGAGTCTTTTGATTGGATTTAGACTGGTTTTACTCGAGCATTCTTCCCTACGCGCGTGGTTTTAGATGAAGCTTCAGGCTAGTGAAGAAGGCGTGTTACCTCCACTTTCGTTGGGTGCTGCGAGGTATGTTCTTGTCAGGGATCCTCAGCAGCGACCTGCAACATCAATTTAGCTAGGTAGTAGGCATGTTGCAGTTTAGTAGAAACCTTTTCTGAGCGCTTCCAACAAGCAGGTTGGCCAACTATGTTGTTATCTGTTCAGTATCGAATGTAGTCTCATGTCGGAGTCTCCTTCGAAAACCTAGATTTCACCGCCCATATAGTCGCCACGGGCACTCTCAGTCTGTTAGAGGCCATCTGTATCCATGTCCAGACAACAGGACGCAAAATCAAATAGTACCAGGCCAGATTATCAGATATGTATGGTTCTACCCCTCCTTCTTTGGGGACTATGTGGAAACAATGTGGCTCATACTGCAGCAGGATGAACCCGATGACTACGTTGTTGCCACCGATGACAGCCACACTATCGAGGAATTTCTGGAAGAAGCGTTTGGGTATCTGTAGCATGAATATTTAATGTTCCTTTGTTTTTCATCCCTGTTTGGGTTGTTGGATATGCCTTTCTGCTTGTGCGCTCCATGTTTATTGTTAGTAAAAATGTTAATGGAGGGATTATTAAAATTTAAGCTCGTATTTGAGGTCTATGGTCATTCTTCGAAACGATTCCTTGAAGCAGGATGTGGGTATTAGATATTTTTTTTAGTCCTATTGGGTTGGAGGCGGGGATTGCATTCAACGAATGGTTTGTGAAAAAATGGTTTTAGTTGCACACACTCCAAGGGTATTCTGTGTTTTTGGGATTCTGTGAATGAACACTAGTGAAGTTCGAGACTAAGTTGAGTGTTGGAGAATTGGATGTTATTGTCTGTACTGATTTTTTTCTTCAAAATCAAATTTAGCAGAGTTGGGCATCACAAAAGAGGCGGTGGAGGCCACCTTGACCTCCAAACTCAACCCAACTCATCTGAATGTGATCGATACATCTGGAGGGTAAGGACATCACCCGTGCTTCCACGTAGTTTAAAACCATTGTAATTATCAGATGTGGAGCAAGATTTTCTATTGAGATAGTATCAGCTCAATTTGAAGGGAAGAGGCTACTGGAGCTCTCTGCCCAGGCAAAGCATAGACGAGAATGGAGCTTGAGTGCCCAGACTGTAAAAAGGGGAGATTCGACCGAAGGATGGTTGTTGCTAGTCCGGGCGGTGTCCATGAAACCTTCTGAATCTGGAGAAAAAAGGTAAGATATTTGTACACTTTCTTACTGTTACTATATTTAAAATTATTGTGAAATCGAACCACTTTTTCCTTGCATTGATTTGTCAGTTGCATGTCATGATGGGAGATTTCCCCTTTCTGCTTGTTTCTTCTTGTTTTAGCTTTTATTGTTGTCAGTATGTTGGTCGAAAGGATGCGTGTGCCCTCTCCTCTGGGTGTTATGTTTCTCTTGCTCGAGTGATAGACCTTCGTCTGTTTGTTTATGTATTAATTCTTCTCTGCGATTGAGTTGCAAGTTATTATGTTGATCAAACTAGTATTTTTGATATCATGGAAGTAATTTTATGGTAACTATGAAGCCCCTCCCTAGCACCCAAGTATGTCTTTGACACTTTTTGTTAGCTCCTTCGCAAGTCCCTTTGATAACCTTTTGGCATCAAGAAAGAAAGGTTGTAGGATTAGTGTGAGCAATGCGTGGGCTAGCCAGCTTAGAGTTTCGGTATTAAAACTTTTAGAATGAAAAGGTTTGTGTGCAATGTGTTTTCCATCTTGTGTGTTTAGACTCTTATATTATCTTTCATCTTGTTTCTAGGCTTTTAAGGCCATCCTCAAGATGTACCTTGACCATCCCTAGCAACTTGAACCATAACTAGCTTTTCAGATCAACTAAGCTCGAGGTTTCATTGTGCGAATCCAGTACCTCGTTGACACTAGAATAGTTTTGGGTCTAATCCCCCTCTCAGAATTGTTGTTGATGGTGCTCTTCTATTTTTCCTAACTTGCATTATTTCTCCTTTGTAATGTTAACGCTATTAATTAACATTGGTCAGTTTTTATGCACGTAATTACCTTAATGTTTTATGATGGAAATTTCCTTAAATGTGATCAATCTTCGGGAAAAAATCATCTTTCATTTGATAGTCTTATGGATTCATAGCGGAAGGTTTTGTTTTGATAATGTCACTTAGAAATTATTTTTGTGGAGGTCTACAAATATTTAGTGTTATAAAATTTGTTGATGACATTTGTGAGTACTCTTGTTTGACGGAACTCCCTTCTTCTCTCGCGTGTTTGCTACTAGCCTGTAAGATATTGGCCCTTCTTAAATGATTGGAAAATCTTTGTAGTTAATGGTCAAAACTAGTATACTTTGCCTTTGCTTCGAAACTTATGTTGTGTGTATACTCTATTTGATTTCCGGTTTGAAACTCAATTATACATGGCTTTTTGTGTTAATTTTTGAAACCCGTGGTTCCCCTTTCTTAGGCCGATCAAATTTTGTTCTTTTAGAAATATATTATTTTAGCCTATGCATTTGGTACCTTTGATAAATTTCTAGATGGTTGGTCTATATATCAAATCTCAATCTTGTAATTATTGTTTAATTACTTACTTGACGGGAATTCTGTTTTGCTAGATTGTTTATTTCTCCTTATAGGGCCAAGGGCCATTCTCATACGATTGCTATACTTTCGTTGCTTTTATTCCTAACTGAAGTACAAGGTCTTCTTCTTCTTTGATTGGCATGATGGAGACTTTATTATAACTTGATGTGTTGATAGTGTTTAGAGGTTTGACACAATTCTTGTAATAAAGTGCTTCCTTTCATGGTATTGTTAGATAATAGTTATGGTGGTTTTGTGTAGCCTTATCTTGCTCAGTTCTCGCGAACTGAATCTTATGGAAAAATTTGTTGCAGATGGATTTTGCGAGTAGATGAGGGATAGACTTGTAGCTTTTTACATCAACCTAATTTGAGAAGTTCTTTTGTATGAATCCTTTTTATATTGTTCAACTATTGATAACATCTAGTGGAAAACTTAGAAGAGGATCAATGTCTTAGTATTTTGTATCGTGGATTATGTCGTCTTAACTCTGAAACCTTGAATTGTTTGACTATCTTGGAAATTATAAGAAAATTTGTTTACTGCTTGTTGAGTAACCTTATTTTCGTTTTCGTAAATGAGTATTGTTAAACTTTATCCCTACGATTAAATGTTGAGTTAAATCTTTCTAAGACTTAGTAATAGTGTGTTATAAGTAAAATAAAATGGGTTGTTTAATACTTATAGAAGTTAAAATAAAATTTATATTGCAAATAAATTAGTGTAGAGGTGACCAACTTGAGATCATGTAATTCCATAAGTGATCGAGATGAAACTATCCTTTGTTAAGTAACATTATATAACCTGATATCCCTAGCGACACTAATGAACACTATCCGTTTTATGGTGAAATTCTTAAACAAAATTAAGAGAAATATATGGTTAGATCTGGAAGATAATAAGATTTAATAAGCAGGAGAAAACAATTTAGAAACCACGCAATATATCTCTCAACCATTGGAAGGCAAATTGTTTTATTTTTATAAAACTCTTTTAGTAAACCCTAAGTAAAATCCTTAATAATTCTGGTTTAGTTTTCAAGTCTCAATTATATCTTGGTAATAGCTAATGAGGCCTTGAAGATGATTTCAACTCAACCTTCTCCCTCAAACCTTTTTCCAAGGTGCCTTGTCTTTCTTCTCTTAAGTATGTTGAGCGCAAACCCATGTTGTCATATGGGCATGAACAAGTTCTAGTAGCGTAAGTGTAAATAGATGGCCTTGTGGAATTAAATTACCCCCTTTCTCCAAATAAATGAATTAAGCAAATAACTGTCGTAATAGAGAATATTTAAAGATGATTACTCAGTGTAAAAGAATGAGCTTAGCTTGGTAAGATGAATTGTATGAATCATATCTTGAGCCTCCTTGAAAACGTAAGTTAAGAATTGCAAGATTCCTTTTTAAAATAAATAACCCTCAAGAATATCTCATTGTGGTTTTCCCTAGCTGTGAGAGTGTCATGTGGTTGGAATTCTATGTTGTCCCGTCAAAAAGAAAAAGTGTATTATCCTTTTGGGTGTGAACATTTTTGTGCTGACCTTGTGGTCATCCCCGTAACAAGTGGTTCATAGAATTGGTTGTAACTTTGTGACGACATGTTGTGTCGTGTTATGTGTCGAAGTAAGTCAAAAAAAAATATCCTGTCTTTTACTGTGTTGTTCGTGTGTGAATTTTTGGGTACGTTACACTTGGTATCAGAGCGAAGGTTCATGCTCTCGAACCTATTGGCCGGATTGGTGTTGTATGGTGATGTTACATGATGGTGATGGTGTTACATGATATTGTTTTATGGTAGATATTGGAAGAGTAATTTGCTTTAATCGTGATGTAATTGATGTTGTAATTGTGATATTGTGAACGCACATGATGTGTATGTCACTTAGTGCATGTTTGTCATCATGTTGATGTGTTAGGGATGGGAGTATTCTCTCTCCTTCTTGTGGATTCTATGAAGAGTTCACGTGTGAATTACTGTTTGTGGTGGTTGGAAATAATTATAATGTGGATGACATAGTGTTAGAGCATTGGGACATATTGTGATATGTAGGTGTATCAATGTGTTGTATGACTAGATTGATGTTAAAAGAAATGAGTTGTATCATGATGGTTTTTACCATGTTTTGAAGAAATGTGTGTACCACCTTGTTATGTAGCAATGGATGTTATGTTGTGATGTACTATGTTCATCATATGTATGATGTGTGTAATATGTAATGATTCATGTCGTGATTTAGGGTCATGCGGTGAGCATATGAACCCTATCGTATGGTGATTGCACTTTGGGTGCAGAATGTGATAAAGTGATGTGTTACACTCAGTGAATGTATGATTGTGATCTACCTTGTATATGTACCACCATTGTGTTAGTGATGTAGTTACATGTTATGTTGTGAACCTTACGCTAACCGACCCTGAGGGTAATCGGTAGAAGTGTATGTTGAGAGTGAGGAATGGTGTACCATGGGTCAATAACTAGAGCTGAAATTCGGTTTAGTAGATAACAACCTGTGATTCTTTCCTCTCTCCCTATGAGGTTGTATGTATGCAACCTAAGTGTAACTATGACTATGTTTAGCCTTGTCGAAGTGGTGGCGGGATGATTCAGATAGAGGTGACGACAGTTGTATTATTGATATGTATTTTGCGAGCTGAGGCTCGATGTTTCGAGTGCTAGCAACTCGTTGAGTACCCATTTGGTGGCCAGATAAGGCCACACAGTTATCGTAATGTGACATTATTATAAGTTGATTTTATTCGTAAATTGAGATTTTTACTTTATTTTAGTAAGGACCAGCAGCTTTTCTTGATTGCCATGCTTTACAATTTTGGGCATCTCCTCGGTTTGTGGCACTAACATGTGGATTTTGATACTAACTATGGCTATTTGGCCATTTATTTTGCTTGATTTTGGGTCTTCTTTTAAATTTGGATTTTTTTTACCGCCTTGCCCAAGGCTTGTACTTTGCCACTTGGCACTTAGATTGGATTGTTGTACTGGTTCTATTGTTGTGATGTGTGGAATAGGGTCATGGGATGCACCATGGAATGGTTGGACCTATGGACCCACTTTGTTGTATGGGGGTATGCCCCAAGGAGTTACAGATAACTAGCAGGTTGTTGAACCACGCGTTATTATGTCACTTGGGTTAGGAGTGTTCGAACTCTATGTGTCTTGGGCCATAGGGTCAATCGGCCTCCTTGAGGGAGGCATAAGAGACTTGAGGGAGGCATAAGAGTTTGAGGGAGGCATAAGAGTTTGAGGGAGGCATAAGAGACTTGAGGGAGGCATAAGAGACTTGAGGGAGGCATAAGAGTTTGAGGGAGGCTTATGATATATGTCTGTATGGTTGATGTTTTAGGATATATGTTGAGTTATTGTGATGTTTTTGTAGTGGTCTTTTGATGTATGTGTTACTCATGTCAGATGGATATGTCATTGATACTCTTGTGGACACTATGTACCTATAGCTTTTGTTTGGAGATATGTGAAATTTTCATCTGTGGAATTGAGGGAATGTCTGGAAATCGTAGTACACCTTGTTCAAGTAGTATAACTTTCAGTCATGGTTGTGCGACTAGTACTATGTTATGTGGACTGTGCCTATTCTATTCCGTATTTGAGTAACCTTTTTGTGGTGTAATACAATCATGAAGAATATACTTGTGTGCTTGTGAATCCATAGTGTCCTTTTGAACCTGATAGGGTATTGTGTTAGTAGTTCATGTTGGGCACCCACAATAAGAAATAAACCAAAACTCTTCAATGATGAAATTTTAAAAGAAATTAAACTAAGAATAATGCTAATGGAAAGGAACTAATGAAATAATAAATAAGAGGGAACTTCCAATCTTCACAGAACCTTGAAAGTTAAAATTTCCACCAAATGTTCCTAAGGCTACCTGTGGCCATCCTTTAATCGACTAAAATTTTAAACCATAGGGTGTACTTTCTCCTTTACCTGTTCTTGGTTGCGAACCATTTCTTTTCTGCTGTGTTATGTCGCATCGAGGATGATGCTTTCTTAAGGGGAGGAGAATGTAATGCCCTGTTCTACGTTACACATGTTCATCCTTCGGCGATCGAGTGCTAAGCATGGAACGTCATTGTGCCTTTGTTGATCATTGGTGGGTTTCGCCTTGGTCACAGGGAATACTCAATCATCTCCCTCTTCATCGTGTTTGCTGGTGTCGTGTTGTCGTTGTCGTTGCTGGCCCTTGCAATGCCTGTTACGATTTCCTTGTTAAAGGAAAATCATGTTCTCTTTTACCGTGCTTGTTTGTCGGCCCTTATTAATAGGATTAATTATCATTATTATTATTATTATGTATTTATTTATTGTGTCGATTTCAGGAATATTATTAATTACTTGTAAGTTACCTTATTTATTTATTTTTTATCGGCTGCTCTCGAAGACTGAGCCCCGATTCAGGCATGAGGAGGAGCTTGTTCATGGGTGATGCCATTGCTTTAGGAAGTGGTGTTCGATCGTAGCATTTAACATTTTATTTGTAGCCATCCAGATCTCTTTGTGTGCGGTGTATACATACTTCTTTTCTTTTTCGGTTAGTGTTTTGGTTATATGGGGGCATCCACCCACCTCAACTATTTTTTTTACCCTTGTTGGCCGCGTACACTTGTTTCTTTTTGTTGAAAAGACCTGGCCTTTAATTAAGCGTGGAGGAAGAGAACTTACCACTCATTATTTTTTTAAGGCAAGACGTGTTGGTCTTTCCTTTGGTTTGAATGCCAAGTGGGGAGGGCGGTTGGCCACCTGTCTTTTCTAGCAACCTTTCAACCACTTCAGACCTGTTATCTTTTATGACCTGCTCTACTTTTTTTTTACTTCCTCATGCCTTTTCTGCCGCGTCTTGGGGGAAGGAAACCCCTGATTTGGGGAGTCTTTTGATTGGATTTAGACTGGTTTTACTCGAGCATTCTTCCCTACGCGCGTGGTTTTAGATGAAGCTTCAGGCTAGTGAAGAAGGCATGTTACCTCCACTTTCGTTGGGTGCTGCGAGGTATGTTATTGTCAGGGATCCTCAGCAGCGGCCTGCAATAGCAATTTAGCAAGTGCAAGCATGTTGCAGTTTAGTAGAAACCTTTTCTGAGCGCTTCCAACAAGCAGGTTGTCCAACTATGTTGTTATCTGTTCAGTATCGAATGTAGTCTCATGTCGGAGTCTCCTTCGAAAACCCATATTACACCACCCATGTAGTCGCCACGGGCACTCTCAGTCTGTTAGAGGCCGTCTGTATCCATGTCCAGACCATAGGACGTAAGATCAAGTAGTACCAGGAAATATTCTCTGATATGTATAGTTCTACCCCTCCTCCTCTGGGGACTATGTGGAAGCAATGTGGCTCATACTGCAGCAATATGAACCTGATGACTACGTTGTTGCCACCGATGAAAACCACACTGCCGAGGAATTTCTGGAAGAAGCGTTTGGGTATCTGTAGCATGAATATATAATGTTCCTTTTTTTTTCATCCATTTTTGGGTTGTTGGATATGCCTTTCTGCTTGTGCGCTCCAATTTTATTGTTAGTAAAAATATTAATGGAGGGATTATTAAAATTTAAGCTCCTATTTGAGGTTTGTGGTCATTCTTCGAAACGATTCCTTGAAGCAGGATGTGGGTATTAGATATTTTTTTTATTCCTATTTGGTTGGAGGCGGGGATTGGATTCAACGAATGGTTTGTGAAAAACCAGTTTCAGTTGCATACACTCCAAGGGTATTCTGTGTTTTTAGGATTCTGTGAATGAACACTAGTGAACTTCGAGACTAAGTTGAGTGTTGGAGAGTTGGCTATTATTGTCTGTACTGAGTTTTTTCTTCAAAATCAAATTTAGCAGAGTTGGGCATCACAAAGGAGGCGGTGGAGGCCACCTTGACCTCCAAACTCAACCCAACTCATCTGAATGTGATCGATACATCTGGAGGGTAAGGACATCACCCGTGCTTCCACGTAGTTTAAAACCATTGTAATTATCAGATGTGGAGCAAGCTTTTCTATTGAGATAGTATCAGCTCAATTTGAAGGGAAGAGGCTACTGGATCTCTCTGCCTAGGCAAAGCATAGACGAGAATGGAGCTTGAGTTCCCAGCCTGTAAAAAGGGGAGATTCGACCTGAGGATGGTTGTTGCTGGTCTGAGCGGTGTCCATGAAACCTTTTGAATCTGTAGAAAAAAGGCAAGATATTTCTACACTTTCCTAATGTTATTATATTTAAAATTATTGTGAAATCGAACCACTTTTTCCTTGCATTGATTTGTCAGTTGGATGTCATGATGGGAGATTTCCCCTTTCTGCTTGTTTCTTCTTGTTTTAGCTTTTATTGTTGTCAGTATGTTGGTCGAAAGGATGCGTGTGCCCTCTCCTCTGGGTGTTATGTTTCTCTTGCTCGAGTGATAGACCTTCGTCTGTTTGTTTATGTATTAATTATTCTCTGCGATTGAGTTGAAAGTTATTATGTTGATCAAACTAGTATTTTTTTTATCGTGGAAGTAAGTTTACAGTAACTATGAAGCCCCTCCCTAGCACCCAAGTATGTCTTTGACGCTTTTTGTTAGCTCCTTTGCAAGTCCCTTTGATAACCTTTTGGCATCAAGAAAGAAAGGTTGTAGGATTAGTGTGAGCAATGCATGGGCTAGCTAGCTTAGAGTTTCGGTATTAAAACTTTTAGAATGAAAAGGTTTGTGTGCAATGTGTTTTCCATCTCGCGTGTTTAGACTCTTATATTATCTTTCATCTTGTTTATAGGCTTTTAAGGCCATCCTCAAGAAGTACCTTGACCATCCCTAGCAACTTGAACCATAACTAGCTTTTCGGATCAACTAAGCTCGAGGTTTCATTGTGCGAATCCAGTACCTCGTTGACACTAGAATAGTTTTGGGTCTAATCCCCCTCTCGGAATTATTGTTGATCGCACTCTTCTATTTTTCCTAACTTGCATTATTTCTCCTTTATAATGTTAACGCTATTAATTAACATTGGTCGGTTTTTATGCACGTAATTACCTTAATGTTTTGTGATGGAAATTTCCTTAAATGTGATCAATCTTCGGGAAAAACTCATCTTTCATTTGATAGTCTTATGGATTCACAGCGAAAGGTTTTGTTTTGATAATGTCACTTAGAAATTATGCTTATATCTATGTGTGACGGTTGACTATGTTACCAAGGGTTGCCTTAAAGTATTGTTGTTTTGGGAAATAGGTAATTCATTTTAAATTAACCAAACATTAGAATTGTTGTGGAGGTCTTCAAATATTTAGTGTTATAAAATTTGTTGATGAAATTTGTGAGTACTCTTGTTTGACGTAACTCCCTTCTTCTCTCGCGTGTTTGCTACTAGCCTGTAAGATATTGGCCCTTCTTGAATGATTGGAAAATCTTTGTAGTTAATGGTCAAAACTAGTATACTTTGCCTTCGCTTCGAAACTTATGTTGTGTATATACTCTATTTGATTTCCGGTTTGAAACTCAATTATACATGGCTTTTTGTGTTAATTTTTGAAACCCATGGTTCCCCTTTCTTGGGCCGATCAACTTTTGTTCTTTTAGAAATATATTATTTTAGCCTATGTGTTTGGTACCTTTGATAAATTTCTAGATGGTTGGTCTATATATCAAATCTCAATCTTGTAATTATTGTTTAATTACTTACTTGACGGGAATTCTGTTTTGCTAGATTGTTTATTTCTCCTTATAGGGCCAAGGGCCATTCTCATACGATTGCTATACTTTCGTTGCTTTTAGTCCTAACTGAAGTACAAGGTCTTCTCCTTCTTTGATTGGCATGATGGAGACTTTATTATAACTTGATTTGTTGATAGTGTTTAGAGGTTTGACCCAATTCTTGTAATAAAGTGCTTCCTTTCATGGTATTGTTAGATAATAGTTATGGTGGTTTTGTGTAGCCTTATCATGCTCAGTTCTCGCGAACTGACTCTTGTGAAAAAATTTGTTGTAGATGGATTTTGTGAGTAGATTAGGGGTAGACTTGTAGATTTTTACATCAACCTCAGTTGAGAAGTTATTTTGTATGAATCCTTTTTATATTGTTCCACTATTGATAACATCTAGTGGAAAACTTAGAAGAGGATCAATGTCTTAGTATTTTGTATCGTGGATTATGTCGTCTTATCTCTGGAACCTTGAATTGTTTGAATATCTTTGAAATTATAATAAAATTTGTTTACCGCTTGTTGAGTAACCTTATTTTCATTTTCGTAAATGAGTATTGTTAAACTTTATCCCTATGATTAAATGTTGAGTTAAATCTTTCTAAGACTTAGTAATAGTGTGTTATAAGTCAAATAAAATGGTTTGTTTAATACTTATAAAAGTTAAACTAAAATTTATATTGCAAATAAATTAGTGTAGAGGTGACCAACTTGAGAGCATGTAATTCCGTAAGTGATCGAGATGAAACTATCCTTTGTTAAGTAACATTATATAACCTGATATCCCTAACGACACTAATGAACACTATCCCTTTTATGGTGAAATTCTTAAAAAAACTTAAGGGAAATCTATGGTTAGATCTGGAAGGTAATAAGATTTAATAAGCAGGAGAAAACAATTTAGAAACCACGCAATCTATCTCTCAGCCATTGGAAGGCAAATTATTTTATTTTTATTAAACTCTTTTAGTAAACCCTAAGTAAAATCCTTAATAATTCTGGTTAAGTTTTCAAGTCTCAATTATATCTTGGTAATAGCTAATGAGGCCTTGAAGATGATTTCAACTCAACCTTCTCCCTCAAACCTTTTTCCAAGGTGCCTTGTCTTTCTTCTCTTAAGTATGTTGAGCGTAAACCCATGTTGTCATATGGGCATGAACAAGTTCTAGTAGCGTAAGTGTAAATAGATGGCCTTATGGAATTAAATTACCCCCTTTCTCCAAATAAATGAATTAAGAAAATAAATTTCATAATAGAGAAGATTTAAAGATGATTACTCAGTGTAAAAGAATGATCTTAGCTTGGTAAGATGAATTGTATGAATCATATCTTGAGCCTCCTTGAAAACGTAAGTTAAGAATTGCAAGATGCCTTTTTAAAATAAATAACCCTCAAGAATATCTCATTGTGTTTTTCCCTAGCTGTGAGAGTGTCATGTGGTTGGACTTCTATGTTGTCCTGTCAAAAAGAAAAAGTGTATTATCCTTTTGGGTGTGAACATTTCCGTGCTAACCTTGTGGTCATCCCCGTAACAAGTGGTTCCTAGAATTGGTTGTAACTTTGTGACGACATGTTGTGTCGTGCTATGTGTCGAAGCAAGTCAAAAAAAAATATCCTGTCTTTTATTGTGTTGTTCGTGTGTGAATTTTTGGGTACGTTACAACCCATGGATTATGGGAAAAAAAATAATGAGGAAGATATGCATGTCATTCCTGACTGCGGGAAGAAAACTAAAAAATAAGGAAAGAAACCTCACAATTATGCCCGAATTTCAAATTGTTCTCGGTGAATGGGAAAAACGAAAACAATTCTAGGATTGACGTGATCCAATACTCCAAGGAACATACTTCAAATTTCAAAACTTGACATCAAAAGAGGGGAATTTTGAGACGACAACAGCTGGCTCTTCTGGGGATGACTAGGCTTGGAAAAAAGACACAACGCAAAATCAAGAACTGTAGATAACTCTGGAAAAGAGGATCAATGCCTTATCAATTTTGCAAAGGATTCAAAATTAAAACCAATACAAGGTAACGCACACAAGACTGGAAAAGAAACCAAAAAACCAAAAGGGAAGAAAGAAATGAAACACAAAGGAACGACCCAAAACCAAAACACTGTATAGAATATACAGAAGGACTGCCTAGTCACATAGGACTTGAACAACTTCAGATACTTCCCACTATAGGGAAGTGGGAGAGGAGCACCATCCATGTAATCAGGATAAAAATATTTCTCTCCAGAAAAATGTCTAATTCTAAAAGGACCAAGCCAAAGACAATCAAACTTACCATGACTTCCTCGTGGCTCAAGTCTTTTGTCCCAAAGAATCACAATTTCTCCCACTTGGGAAACTCTAGGTTTGGATTTCTTGTCAAGAAAAGCCTTCACTTTCAACTGATGAATTGTTATCTTGTCAACCACTTGCAATCTGTGCTCATCAAGCTTCTGAAGGCAAAATATTCTCTTGTCCAAAGAGCTACTAAAACTTGAATCTTCAATGGTTTTCATCAAATGCAAGGCTAGAAATTCCACCATGACCAGAATTTGAGCTTCCAAACCTTAAACCACTTGGAAAGGAGAAATTCCAAATGCTCTCTTGGGTGTAATTCTATCAGCTCAAAGTGCATCATATAGATTCTTATTCCAATTCCTCTGAGAATCATTTACAAGATTTCTAACTATGTTCACCAAGTTTTTTTTTGTTGATTTTTCCTGTCCATTCCCTTGGGGGTAGTAATCTTAAGAATGAGGAAGTGAGATCCCATACCCATAGCAAAATTCCATCATCTCAGCAGAAGAAAGGTTGGAAGCATTTTCAGTCACAATTTTGTTTGGGGTCCTAAACTTGATTAATATGTTCTCCTTAATGAAGTTGCAAATTAACTACCTCGAAAGTAGTGCTCTTGACTGGGATGGATTCCACCCATTTGGTGAAGTAATCTATAGTAGTCAACACATGGGTATGTCTAGAAATTGAAGGTGGGTTAAGAGTTCCAATGAAATCCAATCCCCACTGTTGAAAGGGCTCATCAATCACTACTGGCTTTAGTGGCAAAGAAGCCAACTTAGGTCTTCCAACAAATGTTTGGCATGCTTCACATTTCCCAATCCATTTTGATGCATCTCTTAATAGATTGGGCCAATAATAACTAGCACGAAGTATTTTATGAGCTATTACAGTGGAGGAGAAATGATCTCCACAAGCCTGGTCATGAAAAGCAGAGAAAAACTTCTTTTTTTGCTCCTTGTCTACACACTTCAAAGACCTTCCATCTATGCCTCATTTGAACAAAGCGTTCTCCCATAGCACATATTTCGTAGACCTCAGTTTGATGGATATCTTCTCTTTGGAACTCAAGTGAGATGGAAAGTTAGTAATGCCAATATACCATACATCTAATGAGCTGAGGAACAGAACAATAGGGACATCAACTCCATCTTTGGATAATTCCTTGGCAGCTCCTTCAGTAATGAGTTCACACAGGCCCTTACCTCGAACCAGATTTGTTTTCTTGATGTAAAGATCATACTCTTTCCCCTTTGCTACCCAATTACCTATCTTGGTTCCAAATTCTTACTGAGTAAGAATGGATTTGATTATTGTATCAGGCACTAACACCATAGAATGATAATTAAGGATGTAAAACCTAAACTGCTTAACAACTTTGACAACTAAAAAACCATGTTTCTCCATCATGGTGTACTTCATCTCATGATTTTTCAACACATAAATCATGAATATAATTGGGATCTCATGATCTTTAGCATTGTTCTAGGCTAACACAGCAGCTAGGGTATTTTCAGTGGCATAACAATAGATAATGAAATCTTTACTAAAGTCAGGGCACGCAAAAATTGGAGCCTTTTCCATAGCATTTTTAATGTCCTCAAATGATTTCTTCCCTTCCGAGGACCAACAAAAAAAATTCTTCCCTTGCAGCATGTGAGCAATGATCATAGTAAGTTCTACAAAATCAGGGATGAATCTCTTTAGGAAATTGATCTTACCAAACAAATAATGGATACCTTTCTTACTTGATGGAAGAGGAATTTACTGGATGGCCTAAACTCTCTCCAAATCAATCTTGATCCCTTCCTTTGAAACAATGTATCCCAACAACTTTCCTTCTTTGACACAAAACATATACTTCTTAGGGTTTAAATAAATTCCATTCTCTCTACACTTTTGCAATATTGTTTGAAGGTGTTAGAAGTGATCTGTTCTTGCTTTAGAAAACACTTTCAAGTCATCCAAATACACAACAATGCATTTCACTTTCAAACTGCCAAAAGCCAAGTCCATGGCCCTCTGGAAAGTAGCACCAGCATTAATGAGACCAAATGGCATCCTATTGTATGCAAAGGTTCCCCAAGGAGTTGTAAAGGTAGTCTTATTTTGATCTTCAGTATTTACCTCTACTTGATTGTACCACAAGAATCCATCTAACATAGATAGCATCTCGAAGCCTGTAATAGCTTACAATACTTGGTCCATCATGGGCAGAGGGTAATTGTCACTACTAGAACTAGGATAATGTATTCGCATTGTTATTCACAAAACAAATCAGTTTGTAGGGAATTTGTGAATTTTCAACATTAAATAAATAGCTTCTATAAATAAAATGTAGATTTTCCACAATTTCATAAAAATCATATTTTAGTTTTGTAAAGATCTATATTATTGAAATTTCATTTTGGAAAATATTTCCACTACTTTATTAAAGTCAAATTTAAAATTATGAAATATCCACATCACTACTACAAATAGAACACTTTATTCGTAAAATTACAAATTGTGAAATATTTGTGGAAGATCCACAGTAGTTTTTCAATTTGTTAAATTACATTGTGGTTGTTCTACAATAGAATATGATTTAAATGAAAAATATTTAAATCATCAACATTACACCTAGACTTTTAAATAGATGTATGATGCATTGAATCTATAAATCCATACTTTGTGGATTAGAAAACACATGGAGGATGTGTTGATTCAAAACATATCGATAAAAGTTTATATATAGTTTCAATCCAGAATCCAGTTTTTAAATATTAAAAATTTAATACCTAAGAATTATTATTATTAATTTATAAAGCCATATTACTTCATATTAGAAAAATATAAACAACAAATATATATAATAAGATATAACATATTTGTTAAAATTGTAATATTTTTATTTTAATTTAAAGATCGAAGAATCAACACTAAAAAGACTCTTCAAGTTCATGTAAAGAAATTCATAGTATTTATAATATTTATTAAGCTACTTCAATAATTAACACTACAATAAAAAAACATAAATAAAATAAAATATAGCAACAATAATAATTATAATAATACAAAAAAAATTGTATGATTAATTTATAAAATAATCTATCAATAGTGGAACTTTCACATTAACAAACATTCTTATTTATTCCGGTAAGAATAATAATCCTAACCATCTCACCAAATTTGTGAGTGGGTGCTTTATCCAAAATAGTCCTGAAATAGAAAGGAGATCACATAATATCATTGACTACCGTAAATCAAGCCTATAACAATTAAGACCTGGTTTTTCCTTCATAATTAATAGGGGTGTTTCTAACTATAGATATTTATTTAAAATATCCCAGGGAAGAATCATAATTGTGTTTACCTTGTGAAATAATAGTGGAGATAGAGTTACTCCATGCAATATTTTTTCCCTGCGCTTGCCACTACATGAAGGGTCCTCTGCCTAAACAAATTGGTGTGATGAATATAATTTTTTAGGCTTCTTTCTTCAATTCTGAACAGCAGAAGCCCCATTATTTCTTCATTACCAATAATTGTTGCATCATGCAAACAAAATATTCTCTCCATTTTAAGGAACTCAAACTCCAAACTACGTCAACATTATTGGAGCTCACTGCAAAGTGTAGAAGATTTTCATCTGGTTTCATCTTGCAATCTTTGATAAAGAATTTGCAGATGTTGATGTGCCCGATTCCCATTGAGAGCTGCAAGTTGAATGCTAGTATTATTTCATAGTTGAGCAATGAATGCTGAAATGGAATGTTACAATGAACATGTTTAACTCAGATGAATATTATATTTGTTTTCTTTTCATGTGAGTGCTTTTTTTTACAAGTAATAATGAAATATTTTGATATTGGATTCAAGATCTCTTTGACAGTTTATTTTTCACGATTTATTGTTATTTAAATGTGAAAGCATGAAAATTTTAGAAAATCGTATTTCTCATTTTTAATTAATTTTTATTTATATATACACGTACAGTTTTTTGGATTTCTAAATCTATGTATATCTTACATATTGGAGTTTGAAACTAAATTCATAATATATTTTTAATTTAAACTTTATGTAAGATCATAATTTTGAAATCAAAAGTCTTGAATTAAATTATTTGGCCGAGATTCTATAGAGATCAACAATGTCACCTTATTTGGATATTAAATATAAATAGTTTTACCACTCCATTTTAATTCGTTGAATCTTTTATTGAATTACATGAATCTAGTTCCATGGAAATTATTCGTGTGTATGAATTATATTTTATAAATTAATTAAATATCAAAAATTGTTTCCAAGAAAATTTTAGAGTTAATATAATAATTTCCATTTGTACTTTCATATGTGAAGATGAAGTGTTCCTACCGAACGCTATTTTTGAATATTTTATATTATAATGACTTTATTGATAAAATTAATGTTAATATAAGGAATTATTTTTTCTATTAATTATAATAATGGAAAATAATAAGACAAAATTAATAAAAATTAAAATAATATAAAATATGTTTCAAACATGATAACATTTTAACATAATTTTAGGTTTGGTTGTAGAGTTTTCAAAAATTTTACACTTTAATTCAATAAGCTCTATAGCTATATTGCATGGAATGTTGAAATACTTTGTTAATTTTAAGTTTTACATAATATTATGATAAATTATTAACTAACAAAAATATATTTTACAAATAAGTTATGATCAAACTTTGTATCAATTCTTATATATAGAATACAAAATTTAAAAACAAAATTGTTATATTGTGGAAATGTCACATTTTTTTTTTGTATAAATTATACAATATTTGAATTTTGGTTATTTTCACAATACTCCAGTTGGAGTTATTGCCACAATTTTAGTATTGTGGTAATTTTCACAATTTAATGTTTCCACAAAATAATTGTAGGTGGACTCCACAAATTTGGATTCACAATTTGATCCTTATGATCCACATATATTTTGTGAAAATATTTTGGATAAAAGGTCCATTATCTTGTAGTGCAAGATCCCTTCTACCACGAGGATATCTTAGATTCACCAGATCAAATAAATAATCAAATTAGTCATTATTTTAGGAAAGGAAATTTGTTGAAAAAATCCCCAGTAGAGTCACCAAAAAATTGTAGGCTTCAGATTTGCATCCTCATGTTTAACTCCAAGGACCCCACATACAATAATGAAGGATGAAATGTGTTCATCAGGGTGTACTTTTCCATCACCTCTAAATTTGGGGAAATTCTTCCTGTTACCCCTAGGAAACTCATGCAATGGTTGAGGAAGAGCTAGAGGCCCAACTCTTTATCCCTAAGGCCGAGGTACTGCCATCCTTGGAAATATTTATTGAAATGGAACTGAGATACCAATAAGAA
This sequence comes from Taxus chinensis, assembly GCA_019776745.2. Lineage (NCBI taxonomy): Eukaryota > Viridiplantae > Streptophyta > Pinopsida > Cupressales > Taxaceae > Taxus > Taxus chinensis. The sequence goes on along the minus strand of CM034148.1, from coordinate 122,891,719 downwards.
TTAGGGCACAAATATTAGGGCTAAGTTGTGTTTGAGGAACGTTACTACCAGAAGCTCTGTCTTCAACAGGAGGTGTGCTTGTGGAATGAGCTCTTCTATTTCTTCTTGTTGGAGGAAGTTGAAAACCTTGTTGATCCAAGATCCCTTCTACCACGAGTATATATTAGATTCGCCAGATCAAATAAATAATCAAATTAGTCATTATTTTAGGAAAGGAAATTTGTTGAAAAAATCCCCAGTAGAGTCACCAAAAAATGTTAGGTTTCAGATTTGCACTTGGAATGAAATCACATTCAGGGGACAAGCAAGTCCCTCCTCTTTAATGGGAGAGGTTCCCTTATTGAAAGCAGGGGAAAAACCTATGTACAAATATATAATCTTTCATTCAATGGTAGTTTCCCAATATCTTGAAATGTGTTTTATGACTGGAAAGTTATCAATACATGAGGATAGAAGACATTGAAGAGAGGAGGGAGGAAGAATAAGACAATACTTTCAGGGAAAATAGATGGCAGAGAAATCCCTTATATGTATTGAGAAAATGAGATATAGAGTATAACCATTCACATTTATAACGAGAACAATCCGTAGACTCAAAGTTCTTGAGATTGTATAAACTAGAACACAAATTTTCTAAGCATGCAAGGATTAAATGATTCTCATATCAGAGCAAAAAGGAAAGAGAAAGCAGAGGAAAAGGGGAAAAACTTTGTATTGATTTCTTCCAATTAGAAATTACAGTTCCAGAATATCAAAATTCTGACCTATACAATGGCTTTGAAAGCCCATGATATAGCTCACAAGAGATGGTTACAACTTCCTCAAGAAAGCAAGAAACAATCACAACTTATTCCAATCATTCGTACCCTTTAGAATTCTAGATTTGCAAAGAATCATTAATTGCGGAAAAACTAGTGTTTCAAATATAAGGCCATTACTTTATTTCACCAGTTAAAACATTGGCCATTCAATTTTCTTCTACAAATTTAAATTTTGGCCGCCCCATGGAAGGAATTGATTGGAGCAGGCCTGCGGACATCTTTTGTATTTTTTTCCTTTGAAGTTGCGCCAGGCCGACACATGGAGAACTTCACCGGTTCCTTTATACTTTGTTGATTCGGGTCTATTTCCCACTTGAGTTATGTTGAACCCTAGAAACATGGAGGGTCGGTGCTCATTTGAGTTTGTATTTTGGAAACGCCTCCTGAAATTGTGCCAAGCTGACGAGTATCTCCTTCCACCAGTCTTGGACTTTTCAATGACCAACTTTGTCTCCCCATTGAATTTAACCATGTGCCGAGCTGGCGCTAATTGGAGACTGACCCTTTGATTTCACTTCCAAAATTGTGCCATTAGGGCACATGGAGACTTCTTCCAACCCACCCATACTAAGTCAATTTTAATGATCGGCTCTCTTTCTTTTTGGACCTAGGACACGTGGAGCACTGGCGCAAGTTTGAGAACTTCCCCCGAATTTGACTCTTGAAGTTGCGCCGATGAGGCACATGGCATCGTTTGCTGAATCTTCCATACTTAGCCGATTTGAGTTTGTTTTATCTTCATTTTGAACCTGGGAAATGCAGAAATCCTGCGCTTATTTGAGGACTATCCCTTGGACCCTGCCCTTGGAGTTGTGCCATGTGGACACGTGGCGGCTTCCGCTAATGATTGAAACATGGCCAAATCACATCCAATCAGAGATGCCCACATATTTCCTGTGGATTCTAGGGAAAAAAATAATGGGAAAGATACGCCTGTCATTCTCAATTACGGAAAGAAAAAGAAAAAAATGGAAATAAACTTCACCATTACGCCAAAATTTCAAATTGTTCTCCATGAGTGGGAAAAATGCAAACAATGCCAAGCTCGACGTGATCTAATACTCCAAGGAAAAGACTCAAAATTTCAAAACTTGACTTCGAAAGAGGGGAATTTTGAGGACGATACCACGCAGTGTATCAACATCAATATAAAATGTCTCTAATAGTCCACATGCATCATATATGAGTCAACATCAACAATAATCCATGATTTCTAACATCTAACATCATATCAAACTAAAAGCGACAATAATGTCCATAAGTATAATTAACAATATCATAATCCATATCAAAAGGTGTCGAAGGGATGTGGGCACTACAGATGTATTCTCAAGTAATTTTATACAAATGCTAAAATAAATGTGATTAAAAACTAAAAGTCTTATAAAATTGAAAATACATTCTAATTATTGTGTATTTACAAAAAAAGTTACTTTATTTTACCCACATTATTAGTCAAATTTTTAATATCAAAGAAACATTACCTTTGAATTAAAAAATAAAAAAACATTGTAACCTTTTAAAAGTGTTATTGAGAATAAAGAGTGAGATTGCATCTCTAATTTTCAGAAATGTAAGTTGAATGTGTATGTTATATTAGTGCAATAAATTTGTTTACAATTTTTACCTTCTTTAACACTACAACAAATTCAGCCTTTTGCCACAATTTTTTTGTGGTTATATGCTATTCCAAAAAATTAAATTGTGGCATTATAATTGAAGATCATCCACATTTTGATATATTATTGGAGTCTTTCCACAATTCATAAAATGATAGATAGTCCACAATGTATAAATTTTGTAGCTAATCTTTAAATATTAAATTGTGTATTGACCACATTTCTTAATGCTTGTAACATTTCTACGGTTTTTTTTTGTTAGTATTCCACAGTTTTGCAAAAAATGTAGTTTTCCTATGCATTCGCTTTTTGTAGAAATTCCACACTTACCATTTTGTAACTTTCAACAATGTTTTAATTGTGGCAATCTCAACAATTATTTCTACAATTGTCCTTACTACATAAAAATTGTAGGTGGAAGCTACAATTTAATTGCCACAATAATTAATTATGTATCTATCTTTTGAAAAAATGTAGAAATTTTTATATGAACAACCAATTTAAAATTCCTTCATATATTTTTATGTGGATTGTCTACATAATGTATAAAATCATTTTTTATTTGAAATCCATATCAACAAACTACAAAGTAAAATAATAAATAAAACATTAAAAACTAATAAAATAACCACTTAAAAAATAGCATATGAGGATAAAACATATGTTTTATTTATGATAAAAGTGTATACATGATCATTAATGTTTAACACTTTCCTCCATAAAACTACAGGAATAAATGTAACATTTCAAAAATACATAATAATTATTTTATTTGAAATATCCTTATTGATGTTTATAATCCTTTTTTTTATAGATCTCCTTCAACTTGAACAATTATTGCTATTTAAACCCTGTGAAAGAGATTTTCTCCTTTGCATTGCTTCATCGTCTCCTTTTTCCATACCGATAGTATCACCTCCTTCAAATGTAGCAATATCTTGTCCCAAGCATGGATCTGTTGATTCCTGTATTAAGAAAATAAAAGGATTAATAGTGTACTAATATTATGTTCATAAAATGAAAATATTGTTTCTAAGAAGTAAATATTTCTTATACAAAAAAAATTCTTACTAAATCTGATGTGTCACTTTTTTCATCCGATTTTTTACATTTTTCCATCTTCTCATTCCGTAACTTTACAAAACCCTCTTTTCTAGCAAATTTAATCTCTTCTTCACTAGGAAGTCTTTGATAGCGATTCCACTTCATGATAAAAATAATAAATGTCATCAACAATATAAATTTAAAAAAAAACATCAATATAATTTTTTTTTTAAAAACATTAATGTAAATTGAAAAAATAAAAATATTCACCATTGTAGCTTTTAAAGCTCGAACACCACCCCTTCCCAATTTGTGGATGTACCCATGTGCTTGAATTCGATCTTTAGTGACATCTTTCAAATGCTCATATTTTTTTTCTTTTCTACCACGCTAATTTGTATTTAATCATTGTTAACAAATATGAGAATAAAAGTAACTTTTAACATACATTTAAAATATATCTATTATATTAATAGGAAGATATTTTTTTTGGAAATATTATTTTTTATTGATTGAAAAATCATGATATATTGTTCTTATATAATTACTGGTTAAGTCAACTAATTTGTTTACGAATCAAAAATTATGAAATCTAGATTTTAAAAGCCATTAATTTGAGTTGAAAAATATATATGTATTTAAAAAAAATTGGATAGGACTTTTCTATCATATTTTCTTGAATTGGATATATTTGTTGCATATATTATTGTGTTATTTTGATATACAATAATTGATGTTAGAATTTTATTAACCACCTGTAGTCTCTTTTTTATTCCTTGTTTGGTTATAGGTTTAAACCCGAATCAAACTTAAAAAGGGTGAAAACACATTGCAACCTTCAAAAATGTGTTATTGATAATGGAGAGTGATCTCGTATTAGAAATTTAAAAAGTCGAATGTATTTTTTATTTTAGTGGAATAAATTTGTTTGAGAGTTTTTTCTTCTTTTACATATTATCTATTAAATCATTGTTAACAAATAAAAAAAGAAAAATACATTTTAAAAAACTATTACATTAATAGGAGGGTTACTTATTTTAGAATGTAATTTTTTATTGGCATAATAATTATAATATATTATTTTTATGTGTTTACAAATTAAATAAACTAATTTGCATACAAATAGAATTTTTTGAAATCCAAATTTTCAAAAGACATGATATGTGTGTGTGTGTGTGTGTGTGTGTGTGTGTGTGTGTGTGTGTGTGTGTGAGAGAGAGAGAGAGAGAGAGAGAGAGAGAGAGAGAGAGAATGACCAATTGAGCTAAACTTTTCTATCATATTTTATAAAAAGCTAAATCTATAGTTTATAATTGACCATTCCTTTTACAATACTTACAGATATTGTGAAACATTTTTTGTTCTACCATGTACAATTATTGGTTATAAATAGATACTTATATTAAAAATAAAGAAATATTTCAAACTTGTTACATCATGAGCCTGACCTCGTATGTGGAATTACAAAGAGAAGTCCTTTATTCTCACCGATCAAATTGATTTAAAACATTTTATAATATAGAATGAATGTGAGGACTTATTTTGTTATTTATTATGTAGAATGGCACCCTCCGCCCATTTCTAGTAGGAGACTTGCTCGTTGGGCTTTCTCAAGGCTTGGAACAGTGGCTCTTTTTCTTCATATTTCTGTTCACTATACACCCGCATATAATCGCCGAACAAATATTTGGGGTAGGAAGACAAGTCATCAGCGACGTTGCCGTTAACCAATTCAGGTGCAGCACTCACCACTGCTTTATACGACGGGTTATAAAATGATGCCACTGATAAACGATTGCCGTTTTTGGTGGGCAGAATCTGATGCCACGCGCTCTTGTATTTACCGTTGCTCACTGCTTCCAACTGATCTCCCATGTTCACAACAATTGAATATCGCAGCGGTTGTACGTCGATCCATCTGCCATTGTCGAGCACCTGAAGGCCTGGAACCTGGTCGTCTTGGTATAAAAGAATGAGGCCGCCTGCATCTGTGTGGGGATGGATGCCCTTTATCAGGTCTGGTCGAGGGTAGGGAGGATAATGGCTCACCTTGGTTCCAAAGAATGGCTTATCTCCACCCACGAATGCCTCCTTCACATACCCTTTCTCCAGCCCCAAGTTCACACTTATATCATGACTTCAAAACTAAACATGTATACATGAAGACCTTTTTTTACATTTGCAGAATTTATATCATGAATGGTAGGTAGCCTTTTGTGGGCAATTTTATTTTCAGTAAAAATGAATACATTTGATACCCCTTGAACGAAAATTCCGCTTTAGATACAAGAAGTGTTGAGTAAAGTAGTAGTGGAGGTGGTATCAAAGGAGAGGGTAGTAACTACGAAGGGATGAGGGATAGTATCTCGAATCCTCCTTTCCTTTTGCTCCAAGTGTTGGTACGTACATCATTTTTTATTAGCCCGGGATATATGTTGTCTTCCTTGCAATTCTAGAGGCCTTGGGATTATTCACATTTAACGTAAAGGGAAAACTCTTTGTGCTAACACTACTAGAAGTAAGCTAATTTATTGACATTCTTATCCAAAAAATAATGATTTTGTAGAAAATTTGTGAATTGTCAAAATTAAATGGATAGCTTCTATAAATAAAATGTAGATGTTCCACAATTTCATAAAATTCACCTTATAATTTGTTAAAGATCCACATTGTTGAAATTTAATTGTTCACAAATGGCATTTTCTCAATTTTCGAAAATTATTTCCACTACTTTGTAAGAGTCATATTTATCCACATCCTTCAAATTTTATTTAGAGTAAATCATGATTTCTCATCATGTTTTGAAACTAAAAGAAAGACATTTCATAATAGAATTATATATATTGTGTACCACAATCCAACTAAAAGTCTTCTCATTTGATTTTTCACACAATTTGTAAGGTTTAAATATAAATTATATATACACTATTTAACTTTTACAAATAAAAATTATGAAAATTCAACAAACATAAATTATATTTGTTGTATATTATTCAAAAAATGTAATATATATATATATTAATAATAATAATACGAAAAAAAATAGTTGTAGATATTATAAACATCAAAAAAAATTTGAATAATTGTAATGCCCCATTTGGCGTACCCTAGTCCTTGTTTCGGTGACCCTATTGCTAAACATTGAACATTTGTGAGTGCTCTCTTTATTCGTTAGATGAATTCTTCCTTTTCACAGAGAAGGATTAGCATCCTTTGTCTCCGTCTTGCCTCCTCTTTTTGTTGTCGTTGCCTCTAGTTGTAGACCTCGTACTGTCCTTTATGAATACCCTGTTAAAGGCATATCATGTTCTATTATCCTAGTAGAGGGCTGGAATGAAGTTTTGGTGTGTTAGGTTGTGTTCGGTTAAAGAGGAATATCCATAATAATAATAATAAGTTTTTTTCTCTATTGTCAAGCTTGACTTTTGACCGTTACGATTATAATTAATAACTATTTTAAGCTACAAAGTAATAATAATAATAATAATAATATTACTATTGTTATTATTGTCGATTGGTGATTGTGTTTTATTTTCAATTGTTATCAATTTTAAGTATTAATTATTATCGTTAAGTTTTTTTTTACGTTGTCGGTCGCTCCCGTAGACCGAGCCTGGGTTCACGCAATTGAAGAGGATGCCTATTATTGTTGCCTTGGTTAGCCATTCAAATGTGTTTCCTTAAAAACTACAACCTCTAGTCTTTTCCCTTGCCTCCATGCAAGCTTAAAATTAATGGAAAATAGTTGCATTCACCTACCTTCATGCCATCCTTTATGGCCATCTATGCGACCTGCCTGGCATGAGGAAGAAGTTGTTCCGTGGGCTGTTGTTGTTTTGTCCTTTTGGCAAGTGGTGTGTGGTTGGGTGCCTCCACCAACTATCTTCATTGTTCAACATGCCTACTTGTTCACCAAGCTACCTTAATTTATAACCCTAACACCTCATTTTGACCTGCTCACGCAAAGAAACTTTGGTGGCCGCATAGCTTGCATTGGCGTGTTCTGGATAGTGGATTCATTGATGGTGCAATGAAGGTCTATCGCCCTGATGTTGCGTGGGTGGGTGTGGATTCTAAAAATCGTGTTGTAAAGGTAGTTTCAGTGGAGCGTAGAACTGAAATTCTCCTAGGAAAGTGCCGTGAGGAAGTGATTGGCTATATGCAGCAGCTACAGGGTAGAGAAGTAAACTTATCCCAGAAAATCAGTGGCCCCCAGAGAGAGTTAAGTGCGACAGCTGCTGCAGGGTGATCCCAAGGAACCGTTGGTGTTAATCCTGATGTTTTGGTTGCACGCGACCACAGTCGTGATTAGTTGTTGCAAAATCTTGCAGCTGTAGTAGAAGAACGAGATAAAGTTTTAGCTGAGTTGTCTTGCCTTTTCATTTTGGAAAGTCACTTCCGTCTAGGTGGAAACTGGTTCCTTGTGGAGGAGGGGCGTGGAAACAACATAGAGGAAGGTAATGTGTGGAGCATATCTCAAGATGGACTTTCTAGTCACTAAGGTGGATTCATTTTAGAAGAAAATCCAAACGAAAAGGACAAATAGTTAAATGAGGCTTCATTGAGTGAAAAAGTAATGTCAGGATGGAGTGAAAATCATGATTTACAGCCACCAGTACTTAAGGTGAGTACTGATTCCCAGATACCTAAAGAGAATGCCAAATCCTGATTCTGATTCACTTCCAATACCTTCAGAAAATGAAGCATTTCTGAGCGCTTCCAACAAGCAGGTTGTCCAACTAGGTTGTTTTTTGTTCTGTATCTCTGCAACCTCAAATTCGGATTCTCCTACAAGATATTTTTTATCAAAATCGATTAAGTGACAGTGAGAGTGTTACCAGGAGACCCGATGAAATTTATTACAGAGATTCTCTACTGAGACCTTGCTTGTTCTGCGATGTAACTCATGGAAGAGGATCTCATAGGGGGTGGATTTGTTTCATATCAGAATATTCATGAAACACAATTTTGCTCTGCTATTATATGGGAGCTGCTTTAACGAGTCACTGAGTTGGCAGGCATAAAGTTTTCCTGTTGGAATTATCATATCTTATAAGCTACATCTGAAATTTTTGCACAGAGATTTTGAAGTTTTCCACAAAACCTAATGGAGGAAAAGGTTTATTTATCAATACGGTAGATGCTTTTTAGAGCCAGGAGCGATGTAATCATTATGTCTTGTGTCTGAGCTCCAAACCACGATTGATGTTTAGCTTTCTAGCACAAGTGCTCTCGGTTTGAGTGGTAAGCAGTTTGACTCTCACCCCCAAAGCAGCTGCATTGAAGCAATCTAGTGTTTGGACAACCACCTATTGCATTCTTCTAGTCATGCCCTTTAAAAGGGGAATCCCGGTGTTGTATATTGCAAGAAACGACTAGTGTAGCAGAGGATAAAGCCTGAGGGCGTGTGGCTATCGCAGTCCCTGCTGGATGTTCACGACTGGTGGATGCATTAAAACAGGACAAGATAGACTAACCATATACATAATATGCTAGTATCTAATAGATCTCTTGAAATGAAACTTTCTCTTTCTAGAAATTGGTTTAAATTTGTGATTTTGTGGATTTTGTAGTTTAGAATATGGTTAACAGGTTGTTACTTCTGGATTTTCCTCCGTTGTTTTTTCTTGTTGAAGTGATCAAACCCATTTATATATATAAAAAAACAAAGGTTCTCGGTGTTTATGCTTTGATTAATTATGTGGAAATATATATATATAATCTATAAGTTTAAAGTTACTTCCTTCTGCAAAAATGCCACGTTGTTTCTTTTGTGAACCTGGGTATGTAATCGCCCCTGGAAAGTTGCAGCTTTGACTAGTATTGGGTTCCTATTATGTTATTGCCCTAGAGGAAAAGATATAGTTTAAATTTTTTTTATTTTTTATGATAAGCTTGATTATACACTTCGTGTATTGTGCAAATTATTAGGGTATTTGGAAATTAGAAGATCAATATATATGCTGTTAAGAAGGAAGTTTTGTATTGAAAATATGTCCTGGGTTGATAGAAGGCATATCTTTGATCTTGCTTTAGATATTTTTTTAAACCTCTTGGGTTGTATGGCTTCATATTTGATTGTTTTTGGTAGGCCCGACTTTCACTCAGTGAGCCTTAATGTTTTAATCACCCTTATATCGGGGTATATGTGTATCATTTCGTTGTCTTGGTGAGGCTAAGCCGAGTTGAAGTGCAAGTTTGATTTTGTTACGAGTTTAGAAATTGGCACTTTTGTATAAACCCAAACTGAGAACTTTGGGGTCAATTATATATATATTTTTTGGGGTTTAGACCTCTGTGTTTTTGATTATGTTGTTAGGTCCTGAATGGGATGGAAGCTTAGACTATTATTATTGTTTTAAAAGGGCATGATTATTGATAGAATCCCCACTTGACCCTACTCTCCTTAAGAGTAAAATTTGATAATATTATGGCCTTATAGTGTTATGAAAATTGAATGGATGTGTTTAGAATTCTAGCTTGCTTAATGGACTTGGTTAGTCATGGGGCTTGTCTCTATTCCGGTCTTGGTTATGTCTAGTAGGTAGGCTGCTAGGCAATACCTATTCCAGACATTGATTTTCTTTGTTTTTCATCCTTTCCACTCATCCTTATTAAGCTATGAAGTCACTTGTTAGATAAGAAATAATGGTTTGAGTTTGAATATAATATTTTCAGCCATTTAACCTTTTGTTTACATGATGGAACTCTCTTCTTACCCTCGTGGTTTACTTCTAACCTATTAGGCCTATGGCCTTCTAGAATGATTGTTGAACTATTGTTTGTTTTTGGTGACTAAGATCGTGACTGGTTTTCATCTTTCGACTTCACCTAGAGAATGTTGATTGATGGGCAGCATATTAGATTCCGATCACGTATTCTACTGGATTACATGATTGAAATCCTAATACTCTCAACTCTTTGTTCTAACATTATAAATTCCATAGTATTGCATATTTTGGTTGTCAACCTTTTGTGGTTTTCGAGATATTGTTCATAATTAAAACATAGGGCTCTCTTCTTAGTTGGTATGGTGAAAATTATATCTTGTTTCAAAAGGTTGTTAGAGGTTAGAACTTTGATCCATTTCTTGAAATAGAATGTTTCCTTTCATGGTATTGTTAGCTAGTAGCTTATTGTTGCTATGTATAGTCTTATCTTGCTCAGTTCTTCGCGAACTGACTCAGGTTATTAATTGTTGCAGATGGCTTATGTGGTTAGATGATGGAAAGACTTGTAGATTATTGCATCAATCTTGGTTATGATGTTCCTTTGTACGAATGAGTATTATGTTATAAAAATTTGGAAAGGGCCTTTGGACATTTTAGAAGAAGGGTCAGTGCCTTAGTAAATGTATTGTAGAGTATTGTTGTTGTAACTGTTGAAACTTTGGCTTGTTTGGTTATCATGTGAAAGATGAAATTTGATTACCGCTTGGTTATGGGATATTCTAGTGTATTTTAAATCCTTAGAATAGTAGCGTGGCATGTCCCATGTTATTACTCTCTTGTTCCCTAGTCATGGTTCAATAGAGATGGTATGTCCCTTTGGTTTGTGCATCGTGTTGGAATGAATTGATGTAACCTTGTTTTTGTTTTCGCAAATGAGTACTTGTTAAACTTTGCTCTTGAGTTAAAATGTTGAGTTGTAAATCCTTCTAAGGCATAGTAGCAATGAGTTTGTAAGCACTATGAAGTGAGCTGGATAGTCCTTATAAAAGTTAAACTAAAATTTATATATATGAATATATTAATGTAGATGTGATCTACTTGATAACCTTTGAGACCTGGAACAATCAAGAGGAAACTATCTTTTGTAACGAAATATGATTACTTATTTTTTTTCCCGAGCCAAACCAATAAACACTATCCTTTTATGGTGAAACCTTAAATGATCTCATGGTGAAATCAATGGTTAGATTTTAGAAGATGATAGGATTTAATAAGTAGGAGGGAAATTGATTAATAAAACCTTAAATATCTCTCTATCGTTTGAAATGTTCTCCTTTGTCAAACTTAATTAAGTAAAGTCTAGATGGAACATTTAACCAATCTTGATAAACTCTTAACCTCAATAAAAGACTGATAGTAAACAATGTGACCCTGAAGCTAAATTCTGTTGTCCTGTTCTGTTAACCCTTGCCTTGATTCATGGTGATATTTCTTAAGCAAGGTCAAAGTTTGATCCTTAAACAAGAAGGTTATTGTTATGAACCCTAAGCGGTACTTTCCACTCAATCGGAGCTTATGCCTTCACCTGTGCAATAGAGGTGTGGAACATGTGTTAGTGGCTTGAGTAAGTTTAATTAACCTTGTAAGAAATGGAAAATGTTCTAAAATCAAATGAATAAAAAGCCTTGGACATAAAATTGATGATCCTAGTTTAGAAAGCTTGGCCTTAAGCTATTTAGTCAATAGTTGAAAAGAAAGAAGTTCTCCCTTGTGAAAAGAATTGTGTGAATCATTACATGAAATTTTATAAGAACGTAAGTTAAGAATTAAGAGACATTTTAGTAAACAAGAAAATTTAACAAGAATTTCCTCATGGGATGCCCTAAATGTAAGTGTGTCATGTGGTTGGACTTCCATGTTGTCTTGTCAAGAAAAAGAAAAAGAAAAAGAAAAAAAAGAAAAAAAACGTATGTATTGTCCTTGATAGGTGTGAACGTCTCCGTGCTGCCTTTATGGCCATCCTTGTATCAAGTTGTTCACAGTGTTAGTTGTTTCCTTGGTGACGACATGTTGTGTTGTGTTATGTGTCAAGCAACTAAAAAAAAAAAGGTTATCCTGTATTTCACTGTGTTGTTCGTGTGTGGTTTTTGGGTCGTTACACTTGGTATCAGAGCGAGGTTCATGCTCTCGAACCTATGGGCCGGATTGGTGTTGTATGGTGATGTTACATGATGGTGATGGTGTTACATGATGTTGTTTCATGGAGATGATGATGTTGCATGATGGTAGTAGATATTGGAAGAGTAATGTGCTTTAAACGTGATGTGATTAATGTCGTAATTGTGTTATTGTGAACGCACATGATGTGTATGTCACCTTGTGCATGTTATGATCATGTTGATGTGTTGGGGATGGGAGTATTCTCTCTCCTTCTTGTGGATTCTATGAAGAGTTCACGTGTGAATTGTTGTTTGAGATGTGTGAAAAGAATTCTAATGTGGATGACGGAGTGTTGGGGAATATTGTGACATATTGTGATATGTAAGTGTATCAATGTGTTGTATGACTAGATTGATGTTGAAAGAAATGAGTTGTATCATGATGTTTTTACCATGTTTTGAAGAAATATGTGTACCACCTTGTTATGTTGCAATGGATGATATGTTGTGATGTACTATGTTCATCGTATGTATGACTATGCAAATAGGTAATGCTTCATGTTGTGATTTTGGGTCATACGGGTGAGTGTATGAACCCTATCGTATGGTGATTGCGCTTTGGGTGCAGAATGTGGTAAAGTGATGTATTACGCTCTGTGGATGTATGATCATGATCTACCCTGTATATGTACCATATGTAAGACGTTATGGTAGTTATGTGTGTGCCACCGTTATGTTAGTGATGTTGTTGCATGTTATGTGTGTGAACCTTACGCTAACCGACCCTGAAGGAAATCGGTAGAAGTGTATGTTGAGAGTGAGGAATGGTGTACCATGGGTCAATAACTTGAGTCAAAACTCGTTTTATTAGGTAACATGTGATTCTTTCTTCTCTCCCTATGTGGTTGCATGTATGCAACCTAAGTGCAACTATGACTATGTTTAGCCTTGACGAAGTGGTGGCGGGATGATTCAGATGGAGGTGATGACAGTTGTATTATTGAAACGTATTTTGCAAGCTGAGGCTCGATGTTCCGAGTGCTAGCAACTCGTTGAGTATCCCTTTGGTGGCTAGATAAAGTCACACAGTTATCGTAATGTGACATTATTATAAGTTGATTTTATTCGTAAATTGAGCTTTTTACCTTATTTTGTAAGGACCAGCAGCTTTTCTTGATTGCCATGCTTTACAATTTTGGGCATTTCCTTGGTTTTTGGCACTAACATGGGGATTTTGATACTAACTATGGCTATTTGGCCATTTATTTAGCTTGATTTGGGGTCTTCTTTTAAATTTGGAATTCTTACCACCTTGCCCAAGGCTTGTACTTTGCCACTTGGCACTTTGGATTGGATTGTTGTGCTGGGTGTTCTATTGTCGTGATGTGTGGAATAGGGTCATAGGATGCACCATGGATTGGTTGGACCTATGGACCCGCTTCGTTGTATGGGGGTACGCCCCAAGGAGTACATATAACTAGCAGGTTGTTAAACCATGCGTTATTATGTCACTTGGGTTAGGAGTGTTCGAACTCTATGTGTCTTGGACCATAGGGTCAACCGGCCTCCTTGAGGGAGGCATAAGAGTTTGAGGGAGGCATAAGAGATTGAGGGAGGCATAAGAGTTTGAGGGAGGCATAAGAGACTTGAGGGAGGCATAAGAGTTTGAGGGAGGCATAAGATTTTGTGTGTATGGTTGATGTTTCAGGATATACGTTGAGTCATTGTGATGTTTTGGTAGCTGGTATTTTGATGTATGTGTTACTCATGTCAGATGGATATGTGTTGTGATGTTGTGGTTATGTCATTGATTCCCTTGTGGACACTATGTACCTGTAGCATGGTTTTATGTTATGTGAGTTTTTCTTTGATGCAAATTGAGGGAATGTCTGGTGGATTATAGTACTCTTTTGTTTGAGTATTTTGTGTGTCAGTCATTGATGTGTGACGAGTACTACGTTATGTGGACTGTGCCTATTCTATTCCGTATTTGAGTAACCTTTTGTGGTATAATACAATCATGAAGTATATACTTTTGTGCTTGTGGATCTGTAGTGTCTTGTGAACCGAGTAGGGTGTTGCGTTAGCAGTTCATGTTGGGCACCCACAATAAAGAATAAACCAAAACTCTGCAATGATGAAATTTTAAAAGAAATTAAACTAAGAATAGTGCTAATGGAAAGATACAAATGAAATGATGAAAAAGAAAGAACTGCCAATCTTCACAGAACTTTAACAGTTAAAATTTCTGCCAAATGTTCCCTAGGCTACCCCATGGTCATGGTTTTACATCTAAAATATTAAACTTAGAGCGTACCTTCACCCTTATCTGATCGTTATTGCGTACCATTTCTTTTCCTTTGTGTTATGTCGCATCGAGGATGATGCTTTCTTAAGGGGAGGAGAATGTAATGCCCCATTTGGCGTACCCTAGTCCTTGTTTTGGTGATCCTGTTGCTAAACATTGAACATTTGCGAGTGCTCTCTTTATTCGTTAGATGACTTCTTCCTTTTCACAAAGAAGGATTAGCATCCTTTGTCTCCGTCTTGCCTCCTCTTTTTGTTGTCGTTGCATCTGGTTGTAGACCTCGTACTGTCCTTTATGAATACCCTGTTAAAGGCATATCATGTTCTATTATCCTAGTAGAGGGCTGGAATGACGTTTTGGTGTGTTAGGCTGTGTTCGGTTAAAGAGGAATATCCATAATAATAATAATAAGTTTTTTCTCTATTGTCAAGCTTGACTTCTGACCGTTATGATTATAATTAATAACTATTTTAAGCTACAAAGTAATAATAATAATAATAACTATTTAATGCTTTCACAAAAAATTGTGGGTGGAGTCCACCGATTTGGATTCGCAATTTTGAATAAATTACCCACAAATAAATTGTGGAAAATTTGTGGATAGAGTACCTAATTTCTTGGAGTGATGCAAACTAATTGCTATCTTCTTACTTTACTTGCCTTACACTCCAAACAATGCATACATGCACGTGGGTCTATTTTAGGCAACTTATATTTTCTTTTACAAAATAATAAATCAACTTTAAAACAAGTGATTTATTCTAAACTTCGGCCAAAAATAAAAGCGCCGTTACACTAGTGGCTGGCAGTGGTTACACCACGACCTAATCTACCCAACCGGACCGACGACAGTTATGCCTTAACTGACGCCGGTTACTGTCAAAACAGTAACATTGTAAAAATAAGTTTCTTGTGAAGCAATTTAACTCCATACTCAAAAATCTCCAACTTGGAGATCAATTTTTGAACTGTAATGTACATCACCATCCTTGGTTTCTTTTCCTTGGCCTGTTTCTTCCTCTTCAAGTCTTTAAAATTGAAGACCAATAGAAGCGGAGTGAATCTCTACCTTCTCCCTTACCAATGACTTCATTAGCATGTCTACAAGCTTCTCATATGTATGGATTTTCTAAAACTTTAGATGTCCATCCTCCAACACCTACCATATGAAGTGATACCTCAAATAAATGTGTTTTTTTCTTGAATGAAATGTTGAGTTCTTTGCCAGATGGATCATGCTCTAACTATCACTTTATAATCTACAATCCTCTTGCTCCTTACCCAACTCTTTTATGAACCTACTCATCCATATCATCTCCTTGCTAGCTTTTGTAGCTGCAACATACTTTACCTCTGTAGTAGATAAATCCACAACCTTTTACAATCTCGAAATTTAGCTAACTTCCGTACTACTGTGAAAATATATCCAGTAGTGCTCCTTTCATCTGAATCTCCAGCCATATCTGAATCAACATAGCTGCGTAAAGAAGTATCTGACCCTCCATAACATAACTCCATGCTGGATGTACTTCTCAAATACATGAGAATCCATTGGACTATTTCCAATGTTCTTTACTTGGATTACCCATAAACCTTCTCAAAACTCCCACTTCTTGTGCAATGTCTTCTCTATTACAAACCATGGCATACATAAGACTTCCTACTATTGAAGCATAGGGAACATGTGACATGTACTCAACCTCCTCTTGTGATGAAGGACACTGATATTTTCTCAATTTGAAGTGTCCAACCATAGGTGTACCAATAGGTTCTGATTTTTGCATGTTAAATCGTTCCAACACCTTATTGATATAAGCTTCGTGAGATAAATATAACTTCCTTTTTTTCCTGTCTCTATGAATTTTCATGCCAAGGATTTTCTTTGCAACTCCCAAATCCTTTGTTGCAAATGTGTGAGATAACCTTTATTTAAGCTTACCAATTTCTTGCATGCTAGATCCGGAAATCAACATATCATCCACATATAGTAAAAAAATAACATAGCTCCCATTTTCAAGCTTTTTAAAATAAACACAATGGTCAGATTCACATCTCATATTACCAAGCTCATGCATAAAACTAGAAAATATCAAATACCATTTCCTTGTGGATTTCTTGAGCC
Source organism: Taxus chinensis (assembly GCA_019776745.2). NCBI lineage: Eukaryota > Viridiplantae > Streptophyta > Pinopsida > Cupressales > Taxaceae > Taxus > Taxus chinensis. The sequence continues at coordinate 122,874,975 of CM034148.1, read as the reverse complement.
CATATAGGTTCTTTTTCAATTTGCACACAAGTTTGTCCTTAACCTTGACTTCATAACCAAGCGGCTGTTGCATATAAATTTCTTCCTCCAAATCACCATGAAGATAAGTTGTCTTAACATCAAGCTGTTCTAAATGCAAATCTTCTGTTGCAACCAAACTTAGAACAATTGAAATATAAGTCATCTTAACTATAGGAGAAAAAATATCATCAATGTCAATACCTTCTTTTTGTGTAAATCCCTTTACCACAAGCCTTTCCTTGTACCTCTTCAGTCCACCCTCTTCTTCCTTGATCCTATAAACCCATTTGTTTTGTAGTGTTTGCTTACCTGCTGGCAACTTAACCAAATCCCATGTCTGATTTTGTTCCAAGGAGTCCATTTCCTCATCCATGTTATGCTCCCACTACTTGTCGGTATCAACCTGCATTGCTTCTTCAAAGCTTTCTAGTTCACCACTATCAGTTAGTAATAAAAAATAAAGTGAATGTGAAAATCACTTTGGAGGTCTACTTACCCTTTGTGATCTTCTCACTAAAATATGAGGTGTTTGAGGATCATTATCTACCTATTGCACGTTCATGTCAATTTCTATCAGTGCCTGATGCCAGTCACTCTTGACCACCCGTGGTTCCTCTACCTGTTGACTGACATCTAGTCTGGGACTTCCCACACCAGTTTTTGTCACTATTTTCTCTATTTCTGGTTCTGACACTAGTTAGCCTAACTAACGGAGGTCTCTGTAGAATTGACGTTGGTGTCTATGTAAGTTTGCTTTAGGTTTGAAAGTTGATTTTCCTTCATAATCTCCTCAAGTTTTTCACGTTTAGGCACTAAAACCTGATCCATGTACATTCTCTTTTCATTCCAATTAATGTCACGACTCATAACAATATTAGAATCTTCTAAATCCCAAAATCGATATATGAAATCACCATAGCCATAACCAGTGAAAGCATATCTCCTAGACTTAACATCCAACTTCTTTCTATTTTCTCTATCAACATGCACAAAAGATTCTGAGTCAAAAACTCTAAGAAAAGAATAATTTACCTCCTTTCCAAACCAAGATTCTTCTGGTATTCCACCATCCAGTGTTGTTGATGGACCACGATTTATCAAGTATACCGTTGAAACTTCAAAGGAAAATCGACATGTATCCTCATGATTCTAGCACATTGCATGATTATTTTGTTCATCCTTTCTGTAACTCCATTCTCCTGTGGAGTTCTAGGAACCATTATTTCTCTTTGTATTCCATTTTCAAAACAATAATCATCAAAATACTTGCTACAGTACTCACCACCATTGTCAAATCTAAGGCACTTCAATTTTAAGTTTTTTTGATTTTCTACAAGGGCTTTCCATTTTTTTAAAGTTTCAAAAACATCATATTTACACTTAATACAATAGATCCATACCTTCCTTATGGCATCATCAATGAAAGTCACATAATATTGGGATCCTTCAATAGAAGCTACCTGGGCTGGTCCCCACACATCTGAGTGTACAAAATCCAATTTAGGCTCCTTATTTGTTGACCTAACCTTGAGAAATATCACTCTCTTCTGCTTTCCAAATATGTAGTGCTCACAAAATTCAAGATCTAATTGTTTCAAATCTGAAATCTTATCCTTTTCCCTTAATATCTGCATTCCTTTTTCACTCATATGACCTAGCCAATTATGCCACATGTTTGCATCTGAATCTGTAGTAGATAGCATAAAAAAGGAATCAGTAATATAGGTAGACAAATATAAAGTTGCTACCTTCTTTCCTCTTACCACAACAAAAAATCCCTTGGAAACCTTCCAAGAGTCTGCTGTGAATGTAACCACGCATCCAGATTCACCAAGTTACCCTGGAGATATTAGACTTTTTTTTAGGCTTGGCACATGCCTCACATCTTTCAATACCCATGTATTTCCATTATGAAACTTTAGATAAACATCACCTTTACCAGTAATATTGCATGGTTCATCATCACCTAAATAAACATTTCCAAAATCACCTTGAACATAATTCCTAAAATAACCCTTATTAGGGGTAGCATGGAAAGAAGCTCCAGAATCTAACACCCAAGATTCTAATCTATTATCCAAGGAGAGAATAAGGGCATCTTTACCTTTTTCTTTTTATGATACATTCTCTCTATTTTCCTTGGACCAACACTCCTTCTTTACGTGTCCTCTATGTACACAATTCTAGCAAAATAAATCTTTGTACATGGATCCAGATCTACCATGTCTTTACTTTGATCTCCCATTCTTCTTGCTCTTGGATGATCTCTCCTTAGATCTTCCCCTGCTTTCTACAGTTAAAGCGTTTCCAGATGATGATTCTCCTGAGCTTTTCCTATGTATTTCCTCATTAAGGATTACACTAACCACATCATCAAATTTCAAACCTTTAGAAGCAGTTGTTGTATTACTAACAACCATTACCAAATTATCCCAACTATCTGGAAAATAGCATAATAATAAAAGTGCTTTCAATTCATCATCAAAAAAAATTCTACCAATTTTAATTGATTAACAATAGACCAAAAATCATTGAAACGATTAGACACAGATCCACCTTCTTGCATCTTAGAATTAAACATTTTTTTCATCAAATATACCTTGTTATAAACACTAGGAGTTTCATAAAAAATTTATAAATATTTCATCAACTCTACCATGGTTTTTGCATCTGTAAAATTTGAAGCCACCCATGCTTCTAGGCTCAATCTTATAAATCCCAGCGCCTTTCTGTCAAGAACCTTTTATTCTTCATTTGTCACCGAACTTGAATTTCCTTGCTCATCCAACGGTAAGTATAGGTCCTTCTCATACAAATAATACTCCACCTACATTCTCCATAGTTGATAATTACGACCTTCAAATTTCCCTACTTGGTATTTACTATCTTCTATCATTGCTCTTCTCCCACTCAATCAGAAAACCCTCTGTGAGTAAATCCTGTCAACACACAAAATCTCAAAACAAATCTCTGATACCAGTTTTTGGGTTTTAAACCATATAAAAATGTTGCATAGATATATAATCAGATAAAGCATACAAGAAATCAATGTGGAAATAACCACAAGGTAAAATAAACAAGAGAAAGACTACACCAGATTTAACGTGGTTCACACAGTGTGGGCTACATCCACCAAGAAATGGCCAATATTATTATTCAGTGCTTTACAAAGGAAATATAATGAAGATGTACTATCTTCCAACAGCTCTATGGATGTTCAATGCTCTTTTCTCACTCTGCTACACAATCTTACTCACCAAGGAAAACATCATGCAAACTAATTGCTATCTTCTTACTTTACTTGCCTTACACTCCAAACAATGCATGCATGCACGTGGGTCTATTTTAGGAAACTTATCTTTACTTTTACAAAATAATAAATCAACTTTAAAACAAGTGATTTACTCTAAACTTCATCCAAAAATAAAAGCGTTGTTACATAGGTGGCCAATGGTGGTTACACCCTGACTAGCGATGGTTACACCCCAACCTAATCTGCTTGACCAGAGTGAAGAAGGTTACACCTTAACCAACACTGGTTACTGTCAAAATAGTAACATTGTAAAAACAATTTTCTTGTGAACAAATTTAGCTCCATACTCAACAAGGTAGACGATTTGAGACTGTTTGGAATATATGTGTGGAGCCCAAAATTTATCATTTTGTTTGGTGTATTATACACCAAGGTCTTCCTATCGGGGCTCATCTTGTTCAAATTGGAATCCTGAATCCTAACTACCCCTTCTATGGATATTTGGAAACACTTTTTCATGTCTTCTGGTTCTGTCCCAAAGCTAAAATTACCTGGAACTAGATCCATTGCTTTTTTTCCCTCATGACCCCACTGTTTCATTTGGTAGCATATCCTCTTGGGAGATAATCCCAAGATTATTCCTATGTTCACCCAAATTTGGCATGTTTTTCAGAGGGGAGATTCTATTTTGGATGTGGAAAGAAAGAATTTTTTTTCTTTACTAATTTTACATCTCATCAATCTTTCTCAATTTATAATAAATCTATGGTGATCTCTAATGTGCTTCTATAGATTCAAGTTCTGGAAAACAAGGTGGTGATGGAGGTGGATCAAGTTTAGACCTTGCTACGCCATTGCTGGTAAGCCCCGTGTAATGTTGCTTGAGTTCCTCCATCTCCCACCAGGAGCTCCCCGCCTTCAAACCGTTGTTTCTGGTGCAACCGATATTAGAGCCATGCTTTCAGCTACACCCACCACTCTCTGGGGTCATTACATCGGGATAGCCACTCACTAACTTTCTACCATGGCCATGGCTCTCTTCCACATTTTTCATCTCACCGATAGAGCTAGGGCTCGCCACCTCGCCAGAATGTGTGGGGCTCTCTTCTGCATTCATTATCTCACCAACAAGACTAGGGCTCTCCACGTTGCCAACATGGGTGGGGCTCTCCTTCTGCCACCTATTCACAATAGGACACTTGGGACCCACCTTCAACTCTGCCACTTTCTGAAAAATTACCTTTCCTTTACCTTGCCATTCCTACGCGTGGGGAAATGGACCCAGGGAAAGAAATTGCTACTGGATGGGAGCTTCTCGAAGCTAGGAAGGACCTACCTGGTTCAGGGTGGTCGGAAGATTGGGATTTTCCTGCCTTGGGCATGTTTACTGTTGCTTCTTGATAGTTTATTTTAAGTGTTTTAGGCTTGGTCTAGTTTGACTCTTTCTTTTCTAGGCTCGTCCTAGCTTTTTCATGGTTTTGGGTCATGCTCTCATACCGCCCTCTTTTTTGTTGAAAGATATGTTATATGTTATTACATTAATATAATATAATATCCCTTTTCATTAAAAAAAGGAGGTGAAATTGCAGGGTTGATGTAACATTTGGTGCTTGAAACAGTGTCAACTGAGGTCCCATTGAAACTGAAGACATGAAGATGTGGTATAAAAAACATTTCCTCAAGTTCTTTGCTTATCTCATCTAAGTGTTTCCCCCACAAAGTGACAGTGACACTGAATCTGACATGTCTATTAATTGTAGAGTTATTCTCTTTGTTTCATACTTGTCATGCCTACAAATAGTTTAGCATGGTGACAATGCAAGAACAATGCCAATCATATCAACAGAGAGAATAGAAAATGCTTGTAGGTATGTCCTTTATTTTGGTGAAGTGAAAGTTATGGGAAAGTATTGTATCCTCATTTTATATGAGTGGAGTTATGGTTGAGGACTTTTATAGGAAAATATCCAAAGCATTGTTCAAATGGTTGTAACATAGCTTTGCATAAACAATCCTCACATTGGAAATTGTATATAGCTTCCCATTTTCAATCTACTCATATAATGCTTTGCCAACCTCATTGAAATAGGTGATGTGGACTACAAAATCACCTATTTTAACTACAAAATAAAATGAAAACACGAAACCAGATCCCCTTTATTGTGGTATTCGCGAAGGGTTGATTTTGCTAGGGCACGACCCTCTACGGACCACATGTGCATAGATGTATTCAATCCACTTATTTGAGTGGGTGTTGTCATAAAATATGTGTTAACCTGGTCTGCACTTGTATGTGTTTGTGGCAACTGAATATCTTGAAGATCATTTGTTAGTAGTCAAGTTGGAGCATCGATTAACAATGCTCATTTCAATGATAAGAAAAGTTCTTCACTGGGAAATAAAATGTGAAAAAAATTAGAATTGAGAAACGGATGGAAAAATCAAATGGAATGTAATTAGAATTACTGTAGGGGAATTATATACATTGGTTATTGAGCAAGTTATTAACCCTACAATTCATTTTTGATCATTTTAACAAGGGATTTGTGTAAGTAGACAATGAAGCCTTCTTATATTGATATTTCGGTTACACAGCTTGCAAATTTTAAGGGTAGAAGTGTTGTCTGAAAATATAGCCCATGTGAAAGGTCAACACAAAGTTGGGAACACATGTTGGGAATAGAGCATAGGGAGAACAAGTGCAACATAATTGCAACATATTCCTAATTTTATTATTCATCTTGAAAAACCTCTATGGAAACCATTTGTGTACAGAATCTGACACTCTATGCAATAATTTCAATAGTCTCAATCAAAATTTTAAACCCAAATGAGATGAAATTCAAATAACTGATACTTTAATGGTTTAGACAGAACCATAGATATATCTATGATTTTACGCATGGTTATGAGTACCTATTTATGTTTTTGAGATATATAGCTTTGTATTCCTTTTATGAGACTAATAATCAATAACTACATTACCAAAATGACACATAGGTCACTAATTTGGGTATGACACCAGTCCAAAAGATAAATTCAATCACGTGCATCACACACCTAGATTATCAAAGTACACCCAAAAAATAATAATATTAGAAGCTAAACATTTACAAGGTAGAATTTTAAGAATAACAAATAACAAATTGAATGAATACCTATCAAAAAATCCTTCCAATTTGTATATCGATATAATAAAAAATGAACACAAGTGACTAGTTATAATCTCATCCACCTAACTATGATTGGGAAATATAACTAAAAAGGGGGTAGTTATATTCCAGTTTTGTTAATTAACCCTTATTATAGGGGCAGCCCATTTTGTTCAAAGACTTGAATTAGAAAGAAATATAATTTTTTCATTGCGAGAAACAAGGAGCATAAGCCTATTTTTACAATTATAACTATGTATTTGTATACAAACTAATTGGCATAAAATGCAGAAATGTTATTTGTTTGTGCTATTTCTCTAATAGCTCAACCCTGATAAACATATGTCTCAGTCAAAGTTTCTCATCGAGTATCACAAATAATGGAACTAAAGTGCTATGGAGATATTAGGATAATGCAGGGGATTAGCCTACCAAGGGAAAGTCATAAGATGGACTGGTACAACTAGCTTGCAGATCATGAGAATTTAGGAACAATCAATGACAACTCATAAATAGTGTATGAACATCCAACTTGCAAATCATGAGGATAGGCCAATGGCTTTAAGATAGATAAGTCTAAGATATTTGAGATAATTTTTTTCTTTTCCTAAAATAAAGTATGGATACATTCATTCATACGTGAATATAAGGTAATTATTATCTTGTATATTGAGTTCTATTAGTTATATTCTCATCCACCAAACTATGATTTGGAAAACTACGATTTGAGATCTAGGATTTATAAATATCAAGCCTCCTCAATAATAATATTTAATCTCAAATACTAATTACAAGTAATTAAAGACAATATGCATGGTTTATTCATTGTTGCATGCATGTTTTTCTATGTAACTCTGTGAATTTGACACCAATTTTCATCTCTTCTCGAGACTTCATGATTACAAAATTGAATCAAGTAATTAGACTCTGATATATCTCTATTATCTCAACACCCTATAAACTCATCTACCCAAAATCCTTAAAATGACATCCTAAACAAATTTTAGTAAATAAACTTTAAAAAGTAGAGATAAAATATTTTAGATGCCCATAAACCTGACAATAAACCCTCATAACTCTTTGCCAAAAATCCATAAAGAGCCATACTAAAAAAACTACAAACAGAGCATTCAAAACATTACCAGTGCTTACAAGTAATATGGATGTTCTGATAGAGATTCCACCTTTTTGTTGCAGCAATGGAAATGAATCTTCTAATGCCCGATAGTGAAACAAATAAGATTTTGCACGCTATTTAACCTAGATTTTAACAGGATTTTAATCCACCCACCAACTAATGTTAACTGCACTTATCTGTCACTTATGATCATTCATGGTTTCCATCCAATGATATCTGTCATAGGGGTTGTATGGTGTAAAAATAATAAGGTTCTTATGCAATTTTATAGAAGATTAAAGTTATAACAATTTTTTAGTTTAAAAAAAAACTAAAAACTAAAAACTAAGAAGTAGTGGATGATTCAAGGATAATGATTAGATCATCTAGCAGGAAGATGACCCGATAGAGTTACCAAATTTTTATCCAAAATTCACCCTTCAAGATAATTTTGATAACTTGCACATTTTTTTACGATCTATAGAAAATGTCCACAGAAAAAATTCCGTGGAAAAATCAGCAGAACAAATTCTATGGAAAAAGTTGCAGAACAAACTCCGCGGAAAAAGCCACAGGAAAATCTGCTAAAAAAATTATGTAGAAAACACCACAGAACAAAGTCTGCAAAAAAATTCTACAGAACAAAGTCCACGAAAAAGGCCGAAGAAAAATTTGTTTAACAAATTCTGTGGAAAAAATCCATGGAAAAAGACGCAGAACAAAGTCCGCGGAAAAAGCCGTAGAAAAATTCCGTACAAAAAAGTGTCGTAGAAATTCAAGGAAGCTGCAGAAAATTGAATTCCATAGATAAAGCCATGGAAAGCTGCAGAATGTTGTAGAAAATAAAAAAATATGTGGAACAAAGGAAAACGATAGTTTTTCGCGCAAAACTTCAAATAGGCATAATGTTTGACCCAGAGCTCTGTTTTTCACAAAATTTGACTTTTCAGAAAGTGCACGACATCCTATACGTAAAAAATATTGTATCTATTATTTTTATTTAGTTTAGGTGGTTGAAAATAAAAGAAACATCTCCAGATAAAAAAAATTCCTCATCCCGTAAAAGGCAAGAAATCTCTGGCAAACCCAAAATAGTTGTTCACACTCAGAAGATCATAACTTTTGCAATTCTCAATGGATTTTTTGCAAAATTGTTCTTGTTGGAATCGTGACCCTGAGCCTAATGCCCAACAATGAAGAAATCTGGAAATTGATGAATTTTTAATGATGATTGTAAGGAAGACGTGCTAGGTTTAGAACAATGTTTTCATTAGTAGTTGGGGGTGGAATTAAAGAGGCATAATTATCATTCTTTCTCTGCTGCAACACATGGAAAAGCATGGGGATCCTTTTGTAAGAAACATACCATAATGTTACTCCATTTATGAAATATTTTAAGTGGTGGGAAGACAAATTTCGGATTGTAATTTTCCCTCTGTTTCTCATTCTATAAATTGTAATCTTGGGCTCATTTGTAAAGGAGTTGGTCATTTTATCTCCTGCCCCCTCTCTCTGTCTTCTCTAGGGTTGAATGTGGATTTTAAGCCTCCTCTCTTTTATTTGTAATGGAATTTTATTGGCTCTTGCCCACTAATGATGTACTGTGTGAATTCATGGAGCAATAAAATTTGTTTCGTAATGTATTTTTTCCATCCTTTGCTTATTGTATTGTATCTTATCTCACCATTGCAAGGCATAATATGCATTTTTCTTGTTGCCTATTGTAGGTTTTGGGATCTCTATTTGATGGGTTTGAAGTGTTGTTCTGTGTGAAAATCATCTTTTTTTTGTGACACATCTCATCCGTCCTCTCCATTGCTCACTTCTCTCCACTTTAGGCAGTTGTGATTATGATCAACAAATTCCTTTTCTGGTGTATCACCACTTTAGTGTAGGCTTTATTTTCAATTCTCTCTCTCCCTAGTCCCTTGGAAGGTTATATTAGGATTAGATAGTCTACCTGAAATTAAAGTAGCTTGTGGTAGGTAGTTTAAGAGTAGGAACTAGCCTTCTCTGGAGGATTATCTTAAGCCCGCAATTCCCATAGCTTGAGAGATGGTCTAATGTTACCCAAAAACACTAGTTTCTCATTCATACAAGCATGAAAAATTGGAGGGTGTTGTTTTTTGGTGACAAAAGTTCTAGCACGCCCGGTGGGATAGGTTTGAAGCACCTTACCACTTAATTTTAGCAGGTTGGTGTGTTCCTGTTGAAATTTTAGCTTTTGTAAGCATATGCAAGCACATCTAGCGACTCCAATTTCTCCAAACAAACAACATATCAAGAATCATAGAAATTCTCCCCATTGATTTTCATCAATTTTTCTTCTATCCTTTCCATTCTCATCATCTTCTTACACTCCTTTTTTTATCTATCCTAAGCTTTATACTTTCAGCAGTGACAAGATTCAAGCCCATTGTATGTTGCCCCAAGTGTTGATTTCCCTTCTCCATCTTTTATTGTTCCATCTCATCTCATTTCTTTTTCCCTTTTCCCTTTAAAGTAATCATCCCCTCAAAACAAATGAGAATTTCAATCTTCTCCACCACCAAAAACAACTACAAAATATATGGTAACCCAACCCATCCATCCTATTGTTGTCTCAAGTTAATCTTGGGGAGAAAACAATAAGATAACCAGTCAAGGAGAGCATCAGGATGGAGATACAAATAGAGAAAAAATCATCAAAAGATTGGTAAGATTGACTTTCAGATTTGGGATATAAAAATCCCCTTGATGGTTAAACCTTCAGTGCATGCCGGGGTCAAACCACGGGTGGTGGAAGATGAGTTTGTAGTAGAAGGAGAATAAAAACAAGAAGAATACGTTCAAATTTCTTTTTTCTTTGAATGCAGTGTCCATAATGGCACTTTTTCTAAAGAGGATGTTGATCTAATCCAAGTTTCATAATCATTCAAGAGGGTGGAAGAAAAACCAGCTCCAAGTCCTATTAAAGAGTAGCAACTGGAAGAGATCAAATAAGAGTTGAAGCCACTTAATGAAGAAATCATTACTGAAGATTTTTTACTTTCATTTAAAAGACCGGATTTGAATGATGAATCTATAATGGAGGAGAGGTATCAAAAAGACATTATTGCTCCAAATATTACTCTGCAATAAAGAATTGAAAATTTTGATTTGAAAACTTTTCTGCTAGAGGAAGATGCTATCCAAGAGCAAGTTAGTCTTCAAGCAACAACGGACGAACTCCAGAGCCAATAATGTGTTGTAACAAATTATAATGATGTAAAAGTAACTTCATTGGATGTTATAATCAATAAAAATGAACTATGGATTCGAGAGGAGTTCCAAACTCTCACAGAGGAAGGAAAAGAGTACGAAGATCCCATCTCTTCCACACCATCTACCTAGGAATGTTTGCAAGAATACTTCATTATTGAAGTCGGGCTTCTGTGTAATGGGAAAATTCAGAAGATCGGGAATTTCCCAATCAATTACTTGGCTTCATTAGAGCAAGATTAAGAGTTGCTACCACTCATGCTTATTTATGAGCATGAGGATGAGCATCAAAGTTCCAAGGATTAGCTGAAATGCCTCTCAAAATTAAATGTAGAGAAACCAAAATAGGTATTTGTCTTATTTCCAGTTGATACCTTGATTATTTTGGAGGAAAATCATATTACAGTAAGTTTTTCACTCATGCTCATTGTAAATTTACTTGCATGGCCGAAGATGTTGAAGAAGGGAAGCTATTTCCCTTTACTTCTGGTTAACACAGAGTAGGTAGGTTTTCTTTTAGTAGAATAAGTGCTTGTTCACACTCTACATGTTCCACTTGGGGCATATATGATCTTTATCTTTTTACATAGTGTTTTTTGGTGTTTCATTGCTCATCCACAGTCTATTCAAGGTAGCGTTTGGTGAGATCAGCTCTAGTTTCAGTAATGTTTCAAGTGGCTCAGGGACCATTTTTCATAGTTTTAGATCAGATTTGTGTTCATCGAGATGAATTAATGCCCAGTGGATGATTCAAGGCCACTGATCAGATCATCTAGTAGGTAGATGACCTGGCTAAGTTTCCAAATTGTTATCCAAAATTCACCCCTCAAGATACTTGAGATAACTTGCACATTTTTTCACAAAAAACAGCTGTGGAAAAAGCCATAGAAAAAGTCTGCAGAATAAAGTCATCAGAAAAATCCATAGAACAAAATCCATGGAAAAATTTGCATAAAAAAATCCATGGAAAAATCCGTAGAAAAAAGTCCACAGAAAAATCCGTAGAAACATCCACGGAAAAGGTCTCGGAAAAAGCTATAGAAAATGTCTACAAAACAAAGTCCACGGAAAATTCCGTAGAAAAATCTGTAGAACAAAGACTATGAAAAAATCCATAGAAAAATATGTTGAACAAAGTCTGCAGAAAAACCCGCAGAAAAAGTCCGCAGAACAAAGTGCCATAGAAATCCATGGAAGCGGCAGAAAATTGAAGTCCACAAATAAAGCTGCAGAAAACCAAAGCCGCAGAATGTTGTAGAAAACTACAAAATTCATGGAACAAAGGAAAATGATAGATTTTCACACAAAACTTAAAATGGGCCATCAGTCGCATTGAGAGGAGTAACTATATCTAGTAGAGTTTACATACAATTTTTTTTAGAGTTCCATCAGTATGACACCGTTACAAGATTTGTATGGTAGAGAGTGCAAGACTTCCTTACGTTGGGACATGTTGGAGGACAATGTTACTCTTTGACCAACTATGTTACAGGACATGGAGCAGAAGTTCACCTTGATAAGGATTTGCTTTTGATTGTGATAGTGCACTTGGAGGTTTTTAGGTGGACCCTCTTCCCACTTGGGAGGTATAACGAGATGACTCCATATTCTTGTCTCCTTTGGGATTATTTTGGATGCCTTTATGTTTTTTTTGGAAAATTTGTAAATGGATTCTTTATATTCTGTTCTTGTATATATGGTCAAGTGTTGTTGGGTGTTTGTTGTGTTGTGGAAGCCTTGTGAAGTTGTCATGGTTTTTTAATGTCCCTTATTGCTCCATTGTTGGGGCTTTGGGGCCAATGAGAAGGTTGGCTTCATGTTGTCATTGGAATAAGGTTAGGAGGTGATTGTTTCCTATGTTACTTTCCTTGTTTTGATTTGAATATGAAGAAAATGAAGGATCTCAAACTGATGTCTTGCATGGAGTTAATTTAGTGTGAGACGAAAAAAAGAGAAAGATTTGTAGAGCTTTTAGTGTTGTTCCCTCCTTGTTTGGGATACCTTGAATTTGTATTGTAAAAAAAAGGATCTCTTATAAATGTATTATCCCAAACATGTTTTGTAATAGTGGTTTAGAAATATGTATCGCTAGAGAGTGAGCTATTTTGTGAAAAAATTATATTTTGTTCCCATGTTTTGGGATGACTTTCTAACTTGCATTTTAATTTAATCTCATTTTTATGGAACCTTTTAAATCTGAAATGTATTGATTAATTTTTTAAACTAATTAGTTTTAAAAAAGAAATAAATTTTGGATGCCATTTTATTGGTAATGTACGTCCCTTAAAATGGTAAAAAAATGTGCAAGTTGTATCCCATCTTCAATGTGAACTTGTCCTCTTAAAAAACTCTAGAATTACTATAGAATTTTAATGTCAAATTTTAGATGGTTTGTAAAACTCTCTTTGCATTTGAAAGAGAAAGAAATTTTTATATTTTGTCTTCTGAATGTTATTTTCATATCCCTTTCTATTTTGTTTCAAAATTTGAGAAAATTTCACTATTAGGTGCATCTTATTTCAATTTTGTGAATGGAATAGTTTAGGCATTTTTTAAAAAATTACTACACAATTACTTCCTTGACTAAAAGAGAAAATAGTTTCCCCTTCATTTGTGCAGTTCTCTCAACAGAAAATTAACTTATCAAATGTATAGACATATAAACACACACACACACACACATATTTAAATATACTTATTTATACCAAATAAAACCACCTAAACTTATTAGTTGAAATTAAAACAAAAAAATTATATATATATATATATATATATATGAAAATATAATATAAAGTGGTTTGGTTGAAGGTTTTAAAACAAAGTAATAAACAAAGAAACATATTGTTTGGGGGAAGGGCCGAACCCCTCCCCCACCATTCTATGTATATTATAAACAAAAACAAGAAAGGGGGGTGGGCGGCCATGGCCAACCCACCCCAACATATATAATATGGGGGGTGGGTCAGCTATGGCCACCCATCCCGAAAACCCTTTCCTTACCAATGTGTTGGCGACCTACCTTGCACAACGTAGCCCGCAACGCATAGTTCGACTCATACATACATACATACATACATATATATATATATATAACCCAAATCCATGGGTAGATCATCATTTTAACAAAATAGAAAATTAAGAATAACAATCCATTTTGCGTGGATCCCTAGATGCATATTGTTTCTCCGTTACCAAACTCCGAAAGAAAAAAAATAGAGTTGTTGAAATCCTCCTTAGCCTTCATGGCCTCCATGGCTTCCATCCTCCTTTTTCCACAAACCTGCAAAAATGCAAATGAAAGGAATTAGGGTAAGCAAAGAATAAAAGGGAAAATTTAGGGATTTTGATTCAACGATGATCTAGGGATCACATTTTTTTGATTTAAGGGTGAGGATTAGATCCTCCACCTTTAAGTGGAAGGGCATTTTGTGGGACAAGCAGTGATTTAATTTGGGTATGGGAATTCATTTAACATGGCCTTTTTGTGAACTTTTCTCATGGGTATACTAGAACTAAGGATTAGGTGAAGCCTTATGACTAATTAATTTAAATGGTAACTTGGGGATATGCTTAATTGAATTATTAAAGGGATTTAAGTTAACTTAAGAGTTAAATCTTAGTAAATTCAAATATAAGCCTAAGTGAGTTTTTGATGAACTAAATTAATTGAGATAATATTTTATAATAGTTTAGGGATGAAATGCTAAATAGACGTGTTATCACTTCCTTGCACGCGATGTAACTGTTAGGAAATTATCATAGTGTTCAGATAATTTTTATATACTTATAACAATATAATTTGTTATTATGGCACCCATGACTATTCCGAGGTATACGTTCCTATTTAGGAGGAGGTTATTTTGCTATCTCATTGGCTATATAATAGCATATCTATTGTACGTTGAATACATGCAGAGTATTGAATCTCATTCTTTCTTTTTTTTTTAGCATCTCTCTCTGATCGCACTTCAAATTCTGGTGTGTTATTTTCATCTGGTATCAGAGTGTTGTCAATCCTTGTAATATGGTTTATTAACTAGTGGAGGGGAAGACCTATGATCTTCTACCTGAGTGATGGAATTTCATAATTGAAATATTGTGATTTTAGAAATTTTTAAGGATTTTAAATTGTATTATGTTTTCTCTAGTGGTCACCTATATATTTCTACAATTCCAACTTTTGGCGGATCTACAATTGATATTTGGTGCATTGTCTCATTCTCTATCAGAACAATATAGAGAAAGTGTAGAGTGAAGAACAAACACATCATCTTTATTGGAAATAATTACTTATTCTCAACGTCAAAAGATGATAATCGTTTGAGTAGTCATATATTTTTTCTAAGCCTTGATCTTGCTTCACAATCACATTGATAATTGCATCATAGTTTATCACAGATTGGTTGATGGTTTTTAATAGTATATTACATTTGATTTATTTTTATGTATCCATTCAAATCTACACTTGAGAGATTGATTCAATATGCCATGAATAATTGTGCCATTTGGATACACTCGGACCTCAACATTGTCTGCATCAGACTTGACAATAGATCTGAATGTTTTTCATCTATACCTCAGTTGAGTGGGAGACTCTAATTAGTTATGCTAACTATTTTGAAAAACAGGCGGTCGGTGGATTTAGAATAAAGGATACATTATTAATGTAGGGGAGGTGATGTGCACAAAAATTCCAAAATTATGTTCTTATCTCATGCAACTGATATTACATGCACGCATCCATTCTGCCACCACTGTACATTTTGAGCTATGACTATTTTAAAGTGTTTCGTAAGATTATAGTGTTTTTAATTTATTTATGAAGTTCTATTTATAGGGTATGTAATATTGGGTTCCTTGTTTGATGTTTTTTTTTAATTTAATGCCATCGTCCTTAACGGTCAAATTTGTGTCATTGATATAAATGTTCAATGCATTTATCATTGTTAATTTTTGTAATTTGTTGTAAAGTGGTTCCTTTAAACCATTAACATAGTGTAGCAATAATTTTTTTTTCCATCATAAAAATCGTAAACTTATGTGAGTAAAAAATAGTTTAGTAGTGTTCAATTCAAGCCATTTTATATCAACAAAAGAATGAAGTTAGAGTTAGAAGTATTTGTGTCAATAGTTAGTGTTGTCATTATAGTCTTGTGTCTTAATTTTAGAATTTGCGTGATTTTTGTCTAGTGAAGTCTCAAGAGTATAAAATAGTAAAAATCATCATTATATAAGTGGGTGAATTACATTGTCAATCATTAAAGTGTAATGTAGCGTCAAGTTCCATTTGTTATCATTGTCAAATTTAAGTGTCGTAAAAGACAAATAGGTGATTTTACATTTTTTTGTTTTGTAATGGTCATATGGTGGTGTCAAAAAATCTGAAAAATAAAAAAAATTACCGCACGGACACATTTTCGGTGGAAACCTGACGTATGATTTATAATTGATCTCCATGATCAAATCTAGCAAAGTTTGGAACTTCACACTAGAGTATGGAGGCACAATAGGATCGAGGAAAAGTAGTGTCCTCTCATCAGTGACCAACGATGAGGTTGTATAATAGATGTGGTGACATATATATTGTGTGAGTATATGGTTTTGAGTGTGCTTCATTTTGCTGTATTTTTGGTTCAATAAGTGGAAATTTCACATTAAGGGGGGAACATAATCCAATTGTCCATTTCTAGTTTTCTATTTGTGTATACGAGCAACAAATTTCAGCATAATTTCCTATGTTATTATTTGTAAGTAGATGTGATGAGGGTTGAAATTAGTACTTGACACATCATGATGTGGCTGTAGGTAAACCACTTAAAAACCTTCAATTTTGGTTTGTGGTACTCCAATTCAAAACCAATATTTTCAGTTCGTGGTTAACCATTTGAAAACCATACAACATGTTTGTGATCATCCTGTAGTAAAATTCACCTAATCATGAAAGAAAGTGCAAGTAAAACTATAGGTTTTCCCCATATTCTCACTAAGGGGTTGGGGGGGTGGGAATGTTAGGAAATTATTATATTGCTCATGTAATTGTTATATAGCTATAAAAATATAGTTTGTTGTTATGTTACCCGTGACTATTCCAAGGTATACAGTCCTATTTACTAGGAGGTTGTTTTGCTATATCATTGGATATTTAATAGCCTATCTATTGTATATTGAATACGTTGAGAATATTAAATATCATTCTTGGTTATTTGTTTATCATCTCTCTCTGATCTCACTGTAAATTCTAGTGTGTTATTTTTAGTAACTAAGTATGTTGCAAACAAAAAAATCAATAAATTTTAGCAAGTGATCAATGTGGTTTTGTCATGGTTTTGGTGAGTCAAAGATGAATGTTAAAATCCTTAAGATATAGATATAAATTAGGTGAGAGAAAACATATCTACGAGATTGATATATCATTTAATTTTTCCTTTCCATTTTCGAGTGCAACTAATTTCTAACTTATCTCTCTTTAAAAACTAGAGATTACAAAATAAGAAAAATAACAAAATATTTGACACATAAAATCAAATTTTTCACAGATTAAAAATCCACATATATTATTATTGGGTTAAAAAAGACACAAATGTTGGAAGAAAATGAAGAAAACACACATATACGTGGGTTGGTGTTGGATGGGTTTTTATATGGATGTATGAAGCACTTTTAATATGGAATGTTAACAACTTATTTTGTAACAATACGACTCCCTTTATTCAAAATGTACCACCAGTGATTTTATAATGACAATAGTAATATTCTCCTATATACCAATGTCTTACAAAATTATAAAAACATGCTAAGGTAATGGACTAAATATTATCACGGGCCTGGATAAAACACAACTATATATGAAGCATAGAAATGGGGACCACCAACAACCTAAAAAACTAAATCATAAAGTATACATTGAACTCAAACAAACTCTACACTTTTCATCACAAATGAAATTCCATTAGGTAAGGAAATGGAAAATCCCATCGTAGTCCCTACATAAAAATGAAATATCCACAAGGAAGTACTCTAATAAAATGAGAATTCTAGAACAAACAAGTACCAAAATACTTGTACTTCTTACAAAGGGAAAGTGTAGTTGTTCAATTTATATTAACTCATTATGTTATATATATATATATAGAGAGAGAGAGAGAGAGAAAGAGATGGGAATGTACCTCCTATAAAAGAGGATTTTTAGCTATTAAAAAATCTCAACTCACTTTTTGAATCTCTCACACAATCCTATTTATGTGAGTTTATTATAGCCTACCTCACATACAAACATAGAATAATAACAAGCTAATCTGGAGGAAATTTATTTGGTGGTGAAAAGTTACATATATCTTCATAATCCATTACAGTGTGGAATAAAATTCTACTAGCCTTACAATGCCTATGGGAATGCGTAAATAGACACATTATGCTCTCGATATGACTGGTCAAAGTTCATGGTCAAACTGGGTCAAAAAGGAAAGCACAAATCTGCATTACCCTGACTCATGCAAAAAGTCCCTTTTGCATATTTTAGATTTCACCAAGGGAAAAAAATGTGATCGTGGAAATATTTTGTCTAGCCCTCTAGCATTCGAAAGGATTGCAAAATTTTTTTTGGGTTGAATAGTGACGTCCATTCTTGTTTCAGAAGGGGACATGGAGGCCTTGGTGGTATATTAGTGTAACTTTAATTTTCCCAATTACACTATATTTTTCTACCATATAATGCCATTTATTCTACTACTAACACGTGGCAGATAGGAATATCAGTGATTTTGGTGGATTGGAGTTATTGCCACCTCATTATCCACATTTAAAGCTAGGTGAATGCATTTTCCACATACCTTACACACTATACTCCACACCATATCCAACGAAGTCCACATGGTTTCCTTATGAAACCACATGGCATTTACAAACATGCCACTTATACATCCAAACATAACCACGCACGTAGACTATCCTAAAACAATTGGCTTCCAAGCCATTTAAACATTGTAACAACACCCTTTTTCAACTAGCATTCCATCCTAACCCATTGCATGTGGGATAAAGCAACAAAATATCTTGTCAAAGTACATATGGAGGAAAAAAAAGGTAAGGTGGGATTTGAAGCAACCCACGTCATAAAAAGGGATAATATTTTTTAACCGCCATGCCACTAGCTTATAACATAATAAAAGGCGTATTGTTTTATATTGGAAGGGCTATAATGCAGGACTATGTAACTTTATTTAAAAGGAAAAAGTAATTCTCAGAGATCCCCAATTCATGTAATGGCATCTTGGGAATGTAAAACTCTTATAAGGTCTGTGATATTGTGGTAATACTTGATTGTAAGTCTTTGTAGTCAGAAATATAGGAAATTTCCAATCTCTGAAGGAGTTTTGTTTTGACCATTTCGTGAAGGATATTTGCATTTGTCGATTCAATTATAAGGAAATTATTGTATGAAGAGTTGCGACATTCGTCTATAGTCCTGGATTCATTATAGTCATTCTTCCACTTAGGTTTTGTATGCGTTTAGTATTGTTTTAGGAAATGATTATAAGGATCAAATGATTGTTTAGAATTTGGAGACGTAACCAAAATACAACTGAAACTTATATTAGAAAGCCAAATCTATTGCCTCTACTTTTGTATTTTTACTATTCTCTCATTTTATATCAATATTAAATTATCCCTTAGCATTTGATACTTAAATACAAAAAAAATTGATTAAGAGATCTGATTGAAGAGATTGAATAGGAATTAATGTTTTAGTTGACAATGGATTTGTATTTATTCAAATCACTCACTCAGTTTTAGTTCAGATTTCAATGTTTACATTCAATTTAAGATAGATTGGTAGACATTAAGAAACGTACACAAATTGTAAAAGTACACAAAAATGAAGAAAAGAAAGAAATGCTAAGAGGATATTGATGTGTTGAGTTTTAAATCCACTTTCAGTTTGATAAATTAAATTACTTATTCTAGTAGATTATTCGGAAATAGTAAAATAAAATTATATGTGTCCATTTTTACAACGATATTATTATTGGGGTCCAATTACTTGCTTATGGTTCATTTTGTATCATAGTTGTTATTGACAAATTTGATAGTTTATTACTTCAAATACAAAATTGGTTTAGTTGTGTACAGGGGAACTTTGGGATAGTGTCAAAACATGAGAAACTTGATGACCGTGAAGTGTTAAATATCATATCCATGAATATAAATTCTCCTAATATCAAATATTTTCTCCTTGGAAGAGGATATAGGCATATTGAAAAATTTGAGTCTAGCTAATGATGAGCTTAGAAAGATTGCAACTTATGATTCTACACGGAGGGAAAAAAAATCACATTTTTCTTCAATACCTTCTTCTCCCATAAGCACAAGTTTATTCAAGCATTATACGCCAATCAACAGTTTTGAATAATTCCTCCCATTCCATTCGTCAAAAATAATTTTTGTTAAATTAAGCACCACCACTAGAGGGAGGATTGGTTCAAATTACCTATTAATAGGATTTAAATAGAAAATAATGTAAAAAAGGATCTAAGCTAGTTTGAAAAACCCATTCAGGTATAGAGAAACAAGCTCAACTGCAAGTTTGGATTCAATTTTGGTATGAAAAGAATGAAACCAAGTGAATGTTCCAAGACATTTGAAACCGCAAGTGATACAACTAGACTAGCACATGAAATGGAATTGTGTGAGGTTTTCATTTCTTCAAAAACTTCTAAGCGATAAATTTTGGTATCCTCACAATGAGTGAGGCATAGTTTTGATAATATAAATCTAGTAATACTAGGACAACATAAAATTCCAATGTTACTTTTATTATGGTTTAAATGCACAAAATTTTTTGAGTACATTTATTTTGTAATTTTTTGTGATTAATTAAAACCATGAGGGTTAATTAGCAAGGAATATCCTAGCAAGTTTGTTGATATGAGGTAATTCAAATTAGTAAAATAATATTCAATATTACTAGACGACAATAGGGGGGAAGGGTATAATTATTATTATTTTGAATTAAGGTATTGGGGGGTTGGGTAGGCTAGAGAGGTAGACTACAAAAAGAAGGGTAGGGTTATTTAAATTAAAACCAAAACCATTTAAACCCTAGTTGTTAACGCTAAATACCTTCAAAATTGTTGAAACTGTTCATTGGTCATAAAGTTTTTTATATCTTTTTTTGAATACGAAAACAAGAATAGAGGATTGCTTTAAAAAGGAATAATAAGAGGTAAAACACTTGGATGGATGTATTCTTT